>APFE031495624.1:179921-193148 GCA_000404065.3 Pinus taeda
AAAAAATCATTTATTTAATTTCCAATATTACCTTTTTATGCGTAAAATTATATAAATATATATATATTAATATTTAATTAATTAATTCTTTAAATCTAACCTATATATATGTACATTCTAATGTCCTATTTGTTATTATTGTTACCCTAATTGCAATTTATCTTATTTATAATAAATTTACAATTAATTTTATGTGAAAAATAATAATATATATATTTAATAAATACTATAAAAATAGTTAATTAATTAATTTATATTAATATATATATGTCCTAAATAAAAACGTATTATATTTATAGGAAAAAGGTTAAAATTAGGTTAATTACAAATTAATTTAATATTATGTATAAATTAATTATTAATGTTATATGAATAAATATAATAATAATTAATAATATCAAGATTAAATATTAAATATTTTTAATTTAATTTATAAAAGTCCTAAATAATAATATTATGTTATGGTTAATATAATGTTACATATGGGACTATAAATAATTAATGGTACTAACTGTCTAAGAGACTGTTAATTAAATTCCCTTGTGTTTTTAAATTAGGTTAATTACAAATTAATTATCTATAAATTAATTATTAATGTTATATGAATAAATATAATAATCATTAATAAATTAACTAATTAATATTTTTAAATTAATTTATAAAAGTCCTAAATTATGTTATGGTCAACTTGTCCTGATGATGAACCACATTGGTTGGTTCGAAATGCGTTGGCAAAAATCATTCTTATGTGATTTACGCTGAAGCTCTCCTTAACTATGACAAATCACAGAAGTCTCAATTCTACAATAGCATTATGTTCTTCGAGGGGAAGCAGTCGGGTGTTCTTCCACCAAATCAGAGATTGACATGGAGGAAAGATTCAGCCCTCACAGACGGATTCGACCAGAATGTATGGATATTTTTTAAAAACATATGAATAATTGTTTAGCCTTTCATCTCAACCCTTCAACTATTTTAGTTTTTCTTCAATGGGTACTAAATAAATTGAAAACAAGAATTATAATTTATAAGATCCAATTTAAACAGTTGGTCAAAATGTAGAAACCCCTTGTGTCATCGCTTTGTCCAAGTGGGGAATAATAATATGACAGTGGAATCACTATTGTGAATATGCAGAGACATACTACTATGGCATGCTTATAGATCGTTGTTGGCTGAATGACTTGCAATTGGCTTTCAAGCTGTTGGTTCACCATAAGTTGGATGTACAAAATATTAGTTGGATTTGAAGAACAAATAAAGCTAGGATAAAAGGTCCAAATTTCTGAACTTATTAGTTTCTTCCTTCCCCACCTTTCCATTGTTATTATTATTATTATAATACTAATACTAATAATATTACTATTACCAGATAACTCCCTGGATGTCGTCAAACAATTAATATTTATTTTATTAGAAAAAAATCAAAGTACGGATAGAAAGCTATAATTTTTTAAATTATTAGTTTCTTCCTTCCCCTCTTTTTTTTCTCTTAGCATTATGACACTTCCTTTCACATCCTACAGTGGATTGAACTTGCAAGAAAATTTGAGGTGAAGCTTATACCTCTGCCTCTTCTGTTCATTTTTGTATAGAAGGAGGTATATACATCTTCAGTCCATATTTCTAGCCATTATAAACACCTAATATATGCTTTTGTATATAGGGAATTAAATTTTCATCATGTTTGAACTCAACTATTTGCCTTCCAAGGCTGGCTAAAATGGTTGTTGGGATGAGGGCCTCCACTGCAAATATTTTTATTGACAATGGCCCTTACAGAGAGTTTATTTTCAAGCATTTTCAAGTGGCTTCTGTGGATGAAGAAAGTGCAGCAGTAGTTCTAGTAAGTTGACCAGTCTATAAAAGAAATTCCCATCTGAAGCCCTGAGTGGGCTATGAGTGAGACTTTTTGCCTCTACATAAGAGTTCATTAGATAATGTGTTCTACAAACCCCCCTCACATACTCAACTGCATGACTGCCCTATTCAAGAAGCGAGCTATTCCAATAAGCATGTGAATGAAAATCACCTATACAATTTACAAATTAAAACAACAACCAACCAACCAAAAAAAAAAATGTACTCAGCAAACTAAGGCAACAAACTGTTCAAGTAATAATCCTCAAAAGGGCCAATATACTGGGACTGTCCATTCAACTAGGTCTTACCACCTGTATTTTATCCTAATTTAAGTATATTTCCAGTAACAATTCACCAAACCGTACTCAGCCTATGTGATGAAACAATATCACCAAAAGTTCAAACTAACCATGTTACAAATAAAACAGTTGGCTAAAACTATAAACAATCTTAATCATCCACTTCTACCTGCCTTCTTAGAATTAGGCTTTTAGCAACAGGTGTGTGATTAAGTTGTTTCTCATCTTTTATCAGCTACCAGGTTTGACAGAAAAGAAGTGCAAATTTCATGCCTCCACTATCTAACAGATTTGTTAATTTCTGAATCATTCAAAACTTGAACAGGGCCAATGTATTGAAATAACACCATGAGAGTCTCAGAACTTGTGCCTCCATTTATAAGCTATCTTAACTAAGCCATTTCTTATTCTTCAGACCCTTTTTCTGGAATGAACCTTCTGCTTATGGTGGGCCGATTAGGCATGTATCCGGTGTAAGGGTATTGCCCAAAATTAACTGCAGCATGAAGAGCCGAGGCCACCCATATGATTGTTGTTATTTCCTTTTCAACTTCTTCCACGCTCTCCATGTTGTACCACCATCTCTCGTCCTTCTTGTCTCTGTGACCAACATTTCTGATTTCGTTCCACCATGCTTGCAGCTCTGTATCAGATTTCACTACATCATCATTCTGGTAGTACAAGGACAGGTATTCCTTAACCCATGAAACTATTGCAAACCATATCTTCAATCCATCCAGAGGATAAGGGTAGTCTTCGATCATCAGCTTTAGCCCGTAGGGCATTGATGAGTCCGCCATTGCCATACCCCTGTCAACTTGTAGCCACATTCAGGTAAAAATGTTAATCAAAATTCAAATGGTTGACACAAAGATGAGGCTCAGATTTTAATCAATATTGATTACTATTTAGAAAACAAAGAGCACTAATCAACACAACATCATACCAGAGTTTGAATTCCATACATAAAACATTACAGTAAAGAACAAAACTGGCTGAAGGAAAAAATTTGTATACAGAGAGATATAATATAATTATAAGGAGATTGTTCATCTTTATAATAAATTGGGAGAAGCCCAACATTGAAAACTGGTCGTTGGATAGTTCACCAACCAAGTAATGATAGGTCAAATGTGCATAGTAATTAGATCATTGACCTAAATAAATTTTAGTCTTTAACTCCATGGTGTATGTACAACAACACTTATGATTACCTTTTCATGAGATCTGCAGGTAACCCTTGTTCGTCAAGCCTCCATTGCCTGTACACTATCGAAGAAATCTCCAAGGCATACTTTCCGGTAAACACTGTTCTTTCAAGAATGCCTCTGCCATTTATAAGAATCTGGCGAGCCAGAGCATTGATGTTGATTGTGTCCTGAAAATGAGGGCTCAATAGCTTGTGAACAGGATGCATCACACTCAGTTGTCTGTTAGTAGCAATAATAAATGGTTCTGTAACTGCATGAGTCTTGAGCTTGAAAGAATCTAACCATTACAGTCTCAGTCTAGACTATATATATAATGATATTGTAAATATCAAACAGATTCTGCAAGTATTCTATTAGTTGTGGCTATTTGGGGTTTACCAGTGACTGATAAGATGATGGTAACGAGAATCATTAACGGTCATGTACGCTTTAGCCAGCTGCCATAGATCTCCTTCTGTGCCTTCCTCTTCTGGCGTAAACACCTTCCCAACACTTGCCCGATCTTCTGAAGGGGGTAGGATCAACTCGATTGCAACTGGCCTTAATGTGCCATACTTCTTTAGGAAGAGAATTGAACGAGAAGCATATGTCTTGGTGATAGACAGAGCATTTATTTGATCTAGATGCCAGAATGAAGAGTTTGTTATCCCAAAGAGCCTGAAAATATCATATCCATCTATGAATACATGAATCTATAAAAGAAATTCCCATCTGAAGCCCCGAGTAGGCTATGAGTGAGACTTTTTTCCTCTACATAAGAGTTCATTAGATAATGTGTTCTACAAACCCCTCTCACATACTCAACTGCATGACTGCCTTACTCAAGAAGCCAACTATTCCAATAAGCATGTGAATGAAAATCACCCATATAATTTACGAATTACAACAACAACCAACCAACAAAAAAAAAAATGTACTCAGCAGACTAAGGCAACAAAATGGTCAAGTAATAATCCTCAAAAGGGCCAATACACTGGGACTGTCCATTCAACTCTTTCCTCCATGCAGATTCGTCATCTGCACCCATTAATTCCATTTCCAGTAAGTTCAATTATTCAAAATCTGGTAAAAATCAAGCACAGAATAAGAAGATGCATGGACGTGTTTGGAAGAGAAATACTCACGGGCTATAACTTGAGGAAGGGGATACTTGAACAATTTTTTGCCGTCTGTTGTAAGAAACTCTTTGACAAGCTCAAAGGGAATGAAATTTTTGGTAGCTTCCAGAATTGAGTTGTTGGGCAACTTTTTCCCATCGGAAAAGAGCTTCTTAATGTCTTTAAAGGAGTCGAACTCATTCATAGTTGGATCAAACAACGATTTGAGCTCTGGTACCAGGAATTGAACAATTGCCTTGAGGGAATGCGCTAAGAAATCAGAGATTTTCAAATGCCCAAAACGCTTATCTCGTGGGACACATCTCGTACTATTTACAGCATCGACACGCAAAATCCAGGCTTCGTTGTCGCTGGGGAAACTGCAGCAACAATGGGTGTCGCGTCCATCGTTTTCTGAACATCCGACTTCTCTTAGTCTCAAAGTCTTTTCAAACTGCAACTCAGGGAAATTAAAATATGGGTGACTAATAAGCATCTAATGATCGCCATTTCCATGAGCGAGAATGGCGAGACAAAAATTCACGAACTGTTTCAGTTTCATGAACCGTTTTTTGATCAACGATCAAACTTTGTTTAATCGTCTAACACCACAAATCCACAGTGAACAATAAGACACGGCGACGACTGGGGCTTCATTGCAAAGGGAAATGCCTTACGGCGTAACAAGTCTAATAAAAAACTATAAAACGAGACCAAATGCCTTCCAATAACATAAAAATCTCAACTAATCTTTCTTTCTAAAATCACTCGACCTTTCTTAGGCAAAGGTTGGGACCTCTCGAGGATAGTTGGATTTTGTTTAGGATAGATCATCTTGTGAGCTTAAACTCGCCTGAGGTAAGCATTTCAAAAATTATTCTGTTACATTTTTTTTTAATTGACTTGGAGTTGTTAAAGCGAAGGCATAGGCTTTGTCTTATAGTTCTCGACCCTCGTAAGAATGCTCACTTAGGTCTGTCCTTGTCTTATTCTAAGGGTTGCAATAGAGTCTGGCCATGTTGTATGCTTATGTTTAGGATTGTATTTGTGTAGATTTGTCTACTTACACAAATTAAACTCTATTTCTAGGCACAAAAATAATTTAGATTTAAGAATGCACAGAGTGATGCAAAGAAAACATAACAACAGAAGAAAGAAACAGAGTGTAAATATATCAAGAACTGGAATCTTTTTGGTTAATGAAAATGTCTTACAAGGTTCATTGATTTCCTCATGCAAAAAAAGTGCTAACCATCCAAAACTTCCATACCATTCTCCCTGGTTCTTCATTATTTTTATACATTTTTTGGGGTAACTGTTTAAATTATAAGTTTGTAACTAATTTCTAATTACTTAATAACTAAAAATGTATTTAACTAACTAATATAAAATATGTTATATTAAGTCCGAGCAAAATAAAAAATATTAACTTCGATCTAACACTATGCATATACCTTCACATTTTCGATGTCGGGTAGGTGCACTTGGCCCACTTACTATGAAGCTGGGCACACGGAATCACCAAATAGATACAAAGCGTCATGGTCCCATTAACAATCAAACCCTAGGCAGTTAATTGATATTAGGATGTTGACATGTGGTAATCAAATGTGAATGTGAATGATTACTGTAGAGGAGAACGAGAACCCAGGTAGGGTTTAGGCTTCTTTACTTCCGTTGAGCTGTGTAATTATAACAAGTGGTGGTAGAGAGATTGATATTCTTGACTCTGGATGTGTAATACTTCCACCACATAGCTCTGATGACTGGAGCTTCTTGAAGTATCTTTCACAGCTTGTGCCATAATCTGAAATACGGGCTCCAAAAGCTCCAGATGTGTCAAGCCAATGAAGACTTGTAAGAGAAAACCATCCACTTTCTGTAACTTGTGCGTCTAGATTCAGAGATTTAAGCGCTGTCAATCCAGATAGCCTTTGCAAGCCAATATAAGTTTTTTGGGTGAATGACAGGTTCAAACTTTCCAAATTTTGTAAGCCTGCCAAATGCTGGAGTCCATTGCCTCCAACTTCAGAATCTGACAAATCCAAGTTCTTCAGAGAGGTAAGCCCTCTCAAACATTCCATTTCCTCGTCTCCAACTCTATCGGAATCCAAATTTAAGTTCTCCAAGTATGTCAAACCTTTAAGATGCACTAGGCCAGCATGTGTAATATTTTTATAGGCCATTTCAAAATCTTTAAATTCTGAAGTCCTTCAAGCTTTTGGGATCCAGGATCAGTTATACAACATGACTTTATGTTGAGATATGTTAAAGCAACACGGCTTCGAGAAATTTGCAGCTCATTCAAGTTTGCCAACCCTTTTTTGTGAAGGGCCCATGCACAGTGTATTCTGGAGCCATATACCCAATTGTTCCTTCAACCCTAGTCAGAAGATGGCTTGGTCTTCTGAAAAATTCTCACCAGTCCGAAATATGCTATGGTAGGTCAGAGATTTTCATTTAGAAATATGTTACCAGATCTGATATCTGTGTATAATAAGGACACGAGAATGTTGATGAAAACATGCAAAACCTTGTGGTGTGCCTGTTATTATCTGGAAACGTGCTTCCCAATTCAGAAAAATATCTCTATCCTAAATAAATGCGTGTCAAGGCTCCTGTTCGGCATATATGTATTGTGATCTCCAAACTCAGACAATTTTGTGCCCCTGATGGTTGTTACTTATTTCATTATGAGACAGCTCAACATATTCTGAAACAAATTTCTTATTTTTCCTTCCCTTGTATAGATATTCAATCTCCCCTGACCATTCTTTCAAATAACTGTGTAGGAGAATGAGGAGACCCAGTATTAGCATCTTTCACCTCTGGCTTGGTCTGTAATACAGCATAACTCGGCTTCTCAAAATTTGTAAACTTTGCATCATACAAGCCATTCGCCTTACCATTGTTTCCAGCAGAATGGTCTGTTACTTTACTTCCTTTTGCTGTAGGCAACTCCTGGAAATTTCTTGGCTTCCTCTTTATCTGTTTTTGTGGGGCAACATTAGCATGTTTCTTAGATTTAAGAGAGAGTTGTTGCATTGCAGATTTTTGAGTGAGGTAGAGTTGAGCAGGTCGATACCATTACAGTCTCAGTCTGGACTATATATAGAATGATATTGTAAATATCAAACAAATTCTGTAGGTATTCTATTAGTTGTGGCTATTTGGGTTTTACCAGTGACTGATAAGCTGATGGTAACCAGAATCATTAACGACCACGTACGCTTTAGCCTGCTGCCATAGAACTCCTTCTGCGCCTTCCTCTGCTGGAGTAAACACCTTCCCAACACTCGCCCGATCTTATGAAGGGGGGTAGGCTCAACTCGATTGCAACTGGCCTTAATGTTCCATCCTTCTTCAGGAAGAGAATTGAACGAGAAGCATATGTCTTGGTGATAGACAGAGCATTTATTCGATCCAGATGCGGTATCAAGGCATCATGGTGGTCCAGAATGAAGAGTCTGTTATCCCAGAGAGGCTGAAAATATCATATCCATCTATGAATATATGAATCTCACTGCTGCTGCAGATCAAAAGACAAGCCAAATTACAAGGAACAAGCATTGAGTTGGATCAATATACCTGCTCCACCATTAGACCGTCGAGATTATTTTCGATGTGTGAAACTGCAGCAGCAATGGTTGCCGCATCCATAGTTTTCTGACCATCCGATTTCTCTTATTCTCAAAGTCTTTTCAAACTGCAACTCAGGGAAATTAAAATATGGGCGGCTAATAAGCATCTAATGACTGCCATTGCCATGAGCGAGAATGACGAGACGAAAATTCACGAACCATTTCAGATAAGCATCTAATGACCGCCATTGCCATGAGCGAGAACGGCCAGACGAAAAATTCACCGAACCGTTTCAGTTTCATGAACCGTTTTTGATCAACGATCAAACTTTGTTCAATCGTTTAACATCACAAATTTACGGTGAGCAATAAGACACGGCTACGTCTGGGGCAATTCATTTCAGAGAGAAACGCCTTACGGCGTAATAAATTTAATTTATTTAGGCTAAGTGTTTCTAATATAGATATTTGAAGATTTATTTTCTTACCAGAATTAATTTTGGGGTTTGAAAGTGATTTTATTGTTCAATTCTTTCTTATTTTCATATTTTGGTAATTATTGTTAATCATTAATAATTGCACATTTAAAAAAATTTCGATCTTAATTTTATTTTTACAATTGAGTAAACATTATTAGATTGATATAAGATATATGACATATTTATTGATGCTTAATTACAATTGAGAGCCTTGATATATATACATAATCACGGTGTCTTTTCATTAATAGACAAGTCCTTTTGAAAAAACATGTTTTTCTTTTTTCATTATTAATTAACTATTTATTATTTATATTAATATGTTATATTATACATATAATATAATGTATAAATATATATATTGTTGTACGTAATATATATCTATATCTATATATATAGTACATTTTTGTCCATAAGGGAATACATTCTACTACTATATAAAGCATCAACACTCCTTAGCAAGAAAGGTATTATTCTATTATGGTCTCTTCTAATAGTCTCAATCACACCCAACCATTTCATTTGGTATAGGTAGGACTACCAGCATAGTCTCAAGGCTATGATGTTTCTCCTCTTCTAATGGTCCCAATCACACCTAGTCACTTCATGTGGCGTATGCAAGACTTGTATCAGTGTACTCATTACTTCCTCACACACTTCACATGACTAATTTGGGAAACCCTTGGCAAAAAGGGAGAGTCTCTATTCACTATAGGAGAAACATCACAACTCACTCTCAATGAGGGTGGACATTTTGAATGACACCAAGTTTGTCTATGAAGTATTCAAACTTCACTTTAGACAAACAATAGGTGAGAATGTATGGTTTCTGCTTATCTGTGAATCCATACTAGAGTTCCACTACTCCTCTCTATACCATGTCTTAAATGAAATGGTATTTGATCTCTACATGCTTTGACTTGTCGTGAAATATTGGATTCTCTGAAATATTCACATAAATTTGATTATCACAATATATGAAAGTTGGTTCTAACTCTAGATCAAATAACCTTGCAAGCAATTTCTAGGGCTACACTACTTCATGGCTTGCATGACTGATTACTATATATTTTTCCTCTATTGTACTGAGTGCCACTATCAATTTTTTCTACTAAACTATGAGATCTCAAACTAAAGCAACATCGTGATGTGTTTTTCATGTCCACTGCACTCCTTGCCGAGTCAGAGTTTGTATAGGCTTGTAGCTTTACTTCATTGTCCTATACATATTTGAGTCCATATTGAATTATACTATGTAGGTACCTCAATACATACTTTGTTGCTACCGAATGTACATGTCTAGGCTCAATCATGTACTGAATCAATGTGGTCACTACAAAGCATATATTAAGCTTGGCATTAACGAGGTACATCAAGGATTAGATAAACTATCTATACATCATGGGATCAACCAAATATGAAGAAGAATAATTTAATAACTCCATATTCGTAACCATAGGTGTGGTGATGGACTTGCAATCCATCATCCTAAATCTATACAGGATGTCAACTATATACTTCGTTTGGTATTCTCTCCAAGTGCACAACTTTGCATACTCCATCATGCTCCACCTACATATCTAGTAGACCTGTGACCATTTTGCTCAAAATTACCAAGGGATTTGTAATTGAGGTGAGTAATTCTTTAGTGTCATAGCTCATTGGAGCTAATATTATTGTGTACAAGAGCTTGTGTTGGGTGTCACTTTAATTTGTACAATCCTCCTTCGTAGACACCAATCACATTGACTAAATCTATACTTGAACCCTGAATCAAGTTGCTAGTATGTTTCTCCTACTCCTTTTACAACAAGATTTCAATCATATCCAAGTTCCACCTTAAGGGATGAAATCGTTTTTGTCAAATATGTAAAGATAATTTTGGAGCCTAGTCATGTGCTTGGAAGTACCACTGTATACTAGCAAAATATCACTTCCTTGAGTGATGGTTCCTGTGAGAGTTGAGACAAAAACACATTCTTCATCTTTTGTCTCGCTTTTATTTTTCTTAGATGCAGACTCCTCCACATCTACTGCATGTGCATGATGATTTCTTTTTCCTTTCCATTGAGAATATTAGTAAGAAAAATTTCCCAACTTCTCACAGTTGTAACATCTAGTCTTAGATATGTCCTTCCTATGATCAAGAATTAATCTTCTCTTTTTCTTCAGATTATTGTTTCTTCTTTCTTTTCCTTTCTTTACTTGAGAAACGTGAACTTTATTTTACTCACTATTCGTCTTCTCTTCCTTAGATATTAGTGTTGACTCTTCTTGACGATCTAGTGGATCAGTAAAGTGCTAAAAAATGAAATTGATCAAAAGTGCTCAAAATGGGTTCCAAAATATAGAGCTCGTTGTCCTGAATCCAACACAACTTGAATTTCTCAAACCCAACATCGTATGCTCAAGATATCATGTTCTTATCGTTTTCCTAAATAAGTTAAAATTCACAAGTTGAAGGACAGGACTGCTGACTCGGTAGGTTGTACGGTGGGTTAGGTGGTTGAATGGGTACCCTTAGGCCAATCACAAGCTAACAAGTAGCATCCTCTAATTTTGGCACATGGTCAAATTTTGTTTAGCTGGCAGTTTTTGGAAGTGGTCCAATGGATGGGTGCCACATGGCCCAATCATGGGTTGCCACATGACAACCCTGTGGTGTGTAAAGTTTTTTCAAGGTCGAACAAGCCTCAATAGGGATTAAACCACTAACCTCATGGAAAATAGTGCACCACTCTACCATTATGTTGTTGGTGGTGCTTACAATACATATGGAAAAAATCCTATTTAAACCTTCCAAAGTTCATGTTTAGGGGATGAGGTTGGGGCTAAGACCCTAGCCCCGGGTCACTACGTGCCCTATAAAACCATGGAGAGGAAACCAAGGGCTCGGGGCTTAGCCCTTGTATGAGGTCGTACCTTATACCACATAACCGGAGTGCTGAGGTGTTAGTGCTGACAGGTTAGGAGATGGGTCGAAGCCTTAGCTCCAAGTCCCACGGATCATCACAGGACCAAAGCAGAGGATTTAGGCACTAAAGTTGGGATGGGCTAAGTTAAGCCCTAGCCCAAGGCATATGATGAGCCACATGACCAATTTCAAAATGAAAAGGAGACAGGCGTCGGGTGCAGGAATATGGGGGTTAGCCTCGGGTTTTACGGAGCTAGCAGAAATGTGGCCCAATGGTTGGCAAGCCAAGCAAGCAAGGGTAGGCAGTTAGCCCAGTCCCCGGTCATGGCCCATGTGCCTAGGTGTTTCCACCCATAGGGTTATTGGGAAATTAAAATAAGCGAGAAATTGCACCTAATCTGGCGCGAATCCCACTAGCACTAGGCGAAATTGGCACTCGACAGTCACCAGGACTATGAAATTTGTAGAATGGTTAGAGGGAGGAGCTAGTTTGTAGAGTAGTTAGTAGCAAAACTTCTCTATAGCATAACATTCTCAATTTTTGGCCAAATTGAGCCTAACAAGAGCCCATATTGGGGTTTTCGGGTCTTCTGAAGCAATTGGAGACATTATTTTTACATTCTAAGTATTGTAAATCCATGAAATAACATATTTGAGCACTTAATGAAAGAGGCCCAACATTAGAAGTTGGACTAGGAGATGTAGCCCAAGAGCAGTGAACTCCTTTCCCATTTTGTTGTCTTGTGTTGCTATGTATGGTATATTTGTCTCGATTTTTATGTTGCAAGTTGTGTTTTAAAACAATAAATTTATGTACTTTTCAAATTAATCCATTGCCTAAAAGACAAAAATTTACTTACAAATTTTCCACAAACCTTGAAGTTTGTAATACATATCAGTTTGGTATCAGAGCTCAAGGTTATTTTGAAGGTTTTCTTTTCTTTGCAAGTGTTTTTTTATGCTTAAAAGGTTGAAGCTGAAAAGAGGAGAAGGAGTGCTTATAGAGCCAAATCCTCAAGTGGTTTCAAGGAAGCCACACATACCTCAAGCTTCACCAGTCATGGCACATGAAGAATGTCATGAGGGGATGTATGAGGATGAGAGGAATTTCAGAAAAGCTTTCTTTGAAATGGTGAAAGTTCTATTTGAAGAGAGAAACACAAGGTTGTAAGGAGAGAACTCAAATCCTCCAAAAGGTAATTGAGGAAATGGTAACAAACCACCACCTCTACCTCCACCTTTTCCTTCACCTCCATCTTCACCCTCATCTTCTTCTAGTTCAACTCCTTCACATACCCCTCCAAGAACTCCAAAAGGACATGTTGAAACGCCTTTGTTAAATATTGATGTCAAATTCGAATTGCTTATGTACAATGGGGAATTAAATGCTCATAAATTGGATAATTACATTTGTCAGCTTGAAGCCTATTGTAGGATTTAACAAATTGATGATGATTCCACTAAGATCCAACTTGCGTCTCTTCATTTTTAAAGTGTAGTTCTCATATGGTGGGAGGCTAAAACCCAAGAGGATTTAAAGAAAATATGTAATATAATTTCTTCTTGGAATGATTTGATAGCTGCATTAATGGGACAATTTTATCCATTATCTTATATGTAGAAAGCAATAATGAGCTAAAATTTAGACAAGCAAAAGGTATTGTAATAACACCATTTACCACTCTTGGTAGCTCTGATGCTCTGATTATGGCCTAGGGAAACCCTTCCTTTGGGACTTGGTAAATGAATGATATAATTTTTTTTTATCAAATTGTAACAATTT
>APFE031495631.1:0-12500 GCA_000404065.3 Pinus taeda
AGAGAGGTCAATGGGACAATTAAATTGTGATAATTTCAATGATAAAGGTACATTTGATCCAATATTTTTAAATTTAAACATACAAATATTATCAACCTTTCAAGGGGAATACAACACCAATTAGTAAAAAAAAATAATTAAACTACTCAAACTGTTTCCACTAATACATAAAAATTGCAATCTCATCCCACTAATTAATTAACTTTACAGTGAAATTCTACTGGTTAATATGAAAATATCGCAACCAAATTGAGAATATAGCTTAACTTCCTAAAATAAAGAAAAAACTTAACTAATTTATTTAATTGGATCAAGGGATAACTATACAAAAATGGATGAATAGAAAGTTTAACTAACCCAATAAAATTGTTAGCTATTTCATTTTTTTAAATATATTTTAATCTAAATTAATGAAATTTAGTGGATATCAAAATAGTTAAAAATTATATATGATAAAAATTAAATATTTAAATTTAACATTTTTACACACTATTGGTCAAAAAAAATTATTAAACACTAGGATTCAATGAGCGTATAGTTTAGTTATTTTGCTTTTATGTTTTCCATTATATATCATAATATTCACATCCAACCAATAAGAAGAAAAACAACAAGCGAATAATTGAATTCAATATTTGCCATATTTTTCTATTTTAGTCTGACAAAAAGGCAAGGAGGGGGGCGATTTTTCCACCTTTGTATTTCTGAATGACTCCTAATTTTTCACATGATGCACACAAACTTCCTTGTGTGGCAAAAGTTGTGGGGTACCGAGCAAATATGTGCCACACACTTATCGTACCAACTGGTTCAGGGGAAACCTTCCCTTCTATTTGGAAAGCCTTTGTAGATAACTGCAAGTTCCTCTTTACAAGGTAAGCATAAATGTAGACATCTAGCCTACAATTACAACAGAAAGTCAGCCAATGAGAAGATCAATTACAATGGCCCCAATAAATCTCAATGATGATTCTCATACCACATGGCACAAATATAGCTTGAAAAACATTCTACTCACACTTTATCAACTTCCCAGTTATGTGACATGATTATGGAATTTAAGACGTTTAACTTGCAGCCTTAATACGTGATAGGCTATAGCTCACACAAAAGATCTCAGAAGTCCTACAAAATCAATGTCAATACATGATAAAAGCACGTAACTACACACCATAAAAATGTTAGTCATGTAGTTAAAAGTGAATGCTCTCCATAGTTAAGGTGGACTAAACACCAGAAATATTAACCATTGTTGATTTTCTTACTTGAAATCTCTAATGGATTTTTGAGCAATTGCATAATCTTAACTATATTGTAGAATGACAACATAATTGATTACAATAGATATTACAAATGTGATCTCAAACAAAATGCCATGTTACACTTGCCTGTGAACTCAAACAAGTTCAACGATTACAAGTGTATGTTTTTCTCCATACTAGAAGTAGTGAGACCACACATCCCCGGTTTATATATATTGTTCTTTGTGACGTTCTGAGTACTGTCAATTCCCTTTTATTATTCTAACAAATATGTGAAGGTTAAGAAAAATGGTGCGTAGGGCGGCTACCACTAGCACTAAAACCTATCTTAACTAATCTAGCGATTGAAATTAACTCTCCAATTATATAACTAGCCATGTTGAATTTCAAAGGATTTAATTGATATTGCAATTACCCCACTAAAAGATATTTATTGAAATTTAACCAAGGACTAGTTGCTAGTATATACTTTTAAAATAAAATTAGCCTAACATACTAGGTTATAATGGATCTTTACGGACATGTCGAATAGCTTCATTAAAGGGATTAAATAGGCTAAAATTGATTTTGTTATTTATGCTCGAGTAATGCTAAGGTTATTGTTTCAGGTAGATTTGCAATGTCAAATAAAAGAACAAAAAAATATCTACATTCAACATGTTTGATTCCTTTTGAGTACCCAATGAATTACCATTTATAACTCTGGAAAACATGTGAAGAAGGCTCAAACAAAATCAAGATAACCATACCACATCAGATTTTGTTGTCAAGTCGGTTTCAAGATTTCACCTAGAATTTATGTTAGCTTAATACATGGGTAGTCAATCATAGCCAATTCACAGCAATGGATATTTCAGAAGTCCAGTCTACAAATCTCGTTGTGCTACCCACAAATAAGTCGCTAGCAAAGCTAACATCATTTATTTTAGTATAACATTAAAATGTTTGTAAGATTCTTACATAGCCAAATATTGGTACCACCAAAGGCTGGTACAAGTGTTGGAAATAATGAAAACCCGGTAAGTGTTGAGTGCAATTTTGCGATTATATTCTTAAGCTTGTGATTTGTATAATTGAAATTGTTGGGAGACTAATTCACATAAATAAAAAATTTCTGACAACAAGTTCTTCAGTAATCCCTATGGATGCCACATTAACCTCAATTCAAGTTTTAGAAGTAATGAAAAACCACTGTGTTGAGTGCAGTTTTGCAATCATAACCTTAGGCTTAATTTGTACACTGGAAAATCTTTGTTAATTCTGCATAGGTGCACTTGTAAGACTGATCCATAGAAGTCAAAAATTCATGCAAAAAGTTTTTTGGTATTCCTAACTGGAATAAGGAAACACTGCTAGCAATCAGAGATCCAAAAGACACATAAGAAAATATTTAATCCTTTGAAACAGCTATGAGGTTATTATCTAAAGGGAGTTCCTTTTTTGAAAACTCCTCAACACGAATTCCTCTTAGCTCATACCAGTTAGAAGACAAAGGGCAGCAAAATATCACATAATTACATGTATAAGAGATATGTAAAGCAGTAAGAGGGTTTCGATCTAGCAATTCAAAACCATCCCAGTAAGAGTATTCCATTCTTTAATCATTCCTGACTTTAATGTAGAAGAAAGAAGCATAGCGACAAAACAAAAAAATTTCCTTTGGGGATTTGAATTCCAATCCAACCAGACCACATTTCATTTTCTGGCCACAAAGCTGGTGATCCTTCAAGAACCCCCCATGATGATTCTCATTTTTTGTTCAAACCAACTCTTGCATATATTTTTTCTACGTGGCTCTAAAGCTTTAATTGAGTGCAAAGCTTGTGCATAAGTACCCTACAAACTCTGCTCCTTGGACTACTGCTTCGGATGTCGAAGTTGCATGCCTAACATGAACAAATAGTGCTAATTCGATATAACTTGGTTTAAGTTAGTAGGTTTTAACAATTAAAATTCCAGTTGCATTGCCTAGGAAGACCTGAAGTCAAAATTTATAATGAAATGGACAAAGACAATTGAAATCAAAGTCTAAAGCAAAATGGGTCCCTAACGGCTTTAATATTTTGTAAAGAAACATGGAAGGATTTGAACATTACACATACCAGCAAAGTGGAAGGACCTGAAACTGCTTGACGACCTGAAAGCCACAAAAAAAATTGTGCAATAAAAGCTTGTTCATGTGACCTCCACTACTATGAATGAGGGAGGTTGGAAAATGATAAGAGAAACATAAGGAAACAACTTGTGTGTAGCAAGTGGCTCGTGATTGAAGTGGTAATAAGTTGCAACTGGATCAACGACCTCTCCAACAACACTAGTAGTTTTGGTGTCTAGTAAAATATTCTGATGTGATGTCATTAAACTCAATTAGATAATGGCACCAACCAATTTCCACTACATCCCAAGAATGGCGCCACCTTCCAAGCCGGTAGTTATAATAACAAAACGAAATTAGACCAATCAAATTGTGTATAGATGTCACAACAAAGGTAGAAATGTAGACTAAATTGAGAGATACATTGATTCAAAAGAAAGGTCTATCGGCCTAATAACCATTCTCGGCGGTGATCAGGTTGGCGCTTATAAAATCTGCAACTAAAACACGCAACACCTACAATTGTAACCAACTGATGTAAGCAACTTCCAACGCAACATTCTCCACCATTTATGATGATCCAATAGCGGGAAATTTTTTAATCGTCTAACACATAAGATCAACTACCCAAAATGGTACACAGTGACACTGATAGAGAATTCTCCCAAAAAAAACACTTTACATCATAATCATAATAATAATAATAACTATGCAATACATTATAACATAAAAAATATAAATATAAATATTTTGTATTAACTTTGGTGTTCCCTTCCCCACATTGAGGGGTATGCTAGTATGTTACCCTATGTAATAGGCTAATAATAATATTCGAAACGAGTAGCGTGAGATAATTATTTATTTTCAGTATGAAAAAAAAGCTTTATATATTGATATAATTATGTTACAGGAGTTCTGATACATAAAAGTATAGGTATATGGAAAGGAAAAGAAAAATTTTGCTTCAGCCATATGACAATAGGAAGATGTCAGTCATATACGGATATACATATAACATAAGCAAAAGAGTAGAAAACTCGTATTCAGAGAAATGGAATAGTGGAGGTAAAAAATTTGGACCATTTCTCGATTTGTGTGTGTCATCCTTGCGTGGGGGGCATGCTAATCTTCTTTGTATCGTTCCGATTTTATCAGATGTCTCTGTTATTATAACTTTGAGATTGTAATATGTATTGAAATATATTTTTTATTATTATATTTAATATAGTTTTATAGTATATCTATATTAATAAATGTTATGATAAAAAAATATAATAATAATAATGGAAGATACAGTTTTTTTATTATTTAAGAAAAAAATTTACCAATGAAAAAAATATATTAAATTAAATTTTTATATTAAATGGGATGTTAAGATAATTGTGGTAATTTTTTTAAATAATAATGAAGATAGATATATTGTTTTTCTTTTATTCGAGAATATATTTTTTTAAGAAATGACATTTAGATACATAGATTAGTGAAAATGTAATACGTATTAAATTTATCTTTTTACTCTTTGTATTTAATAATAATTTTACCAATTCATGCTATACATCTTTGAACAACACTTCTTTAAGGTCCAATTAGGTCTAGGGGAGGGAACAAACCACTTTGTCGAGCTTATTACCCTCAGACATCTGCTCCATTTTGCATTAGCACATGACTGCACTTCTATTTAGATCTATGGGGATTCCAAAATTATTATCAACTGGTTCAACAACAAAAATCATTGTCATGCTATTTCACTACAAAATATTTTGGATGAAGTCTACAATTACAAAGCAGTGTTTAACTCGGTCTCTTGTCATCATATATACAGGGAATATAATGAAGATGCTGACAGACTTTCCAAGGAGGGCTCGCTACTACCCCGAGGCTTGTGGATAATCTCTGAACAGATGGGAGCAGACTTCTACCAATATCAACACAGGCCATATATAGATCAGGATTACCATAGGGTGGAAAGGCCCTAGTTATATATATTTTTGTTGTTTTATCAGAGCTTTTCATCCAAATATGTATATATTTATATCTGCTGATACATAGACAAGCAGTCTGAATATGTACAGGAAATGGCTTGGCCATTCATATTTTGATATCATTTGATTCGAATTGGTCATGGACCAACAGTACAATCGCATATGCTACAAGCATCTACTACATGTAATTTTTCTACTTAATGAAAGATTATGATTTTTCCATTGGAAAAAAAATAATGATTTTACCAATATATTTATATTAAAGTATATGCTATAGTAATTGTGGCAAATGTTTTTCCCCTAATAGTATAAATATTCATATTCTATCTATTTATTTCTTTTTCCTATCTAAAGAATATTTAATAGGTCATGGTGTGTAAACACATGGATTCTACTTATATGTTTATATGTTTGATGATGAAATGATTTAGTTCAGTTCATTTTATAATGTTACATAATAACACTTATGATTGGAAAGATATTTAGCTAGGGAAGAAACCATCGTAACATTATAAGTTTTGAAAAAGCATTCATAGATTATGTTTAACATCTTGTTTTTTTAAGATAAATGTAGAGGTTAGTTTTATACTAATAATAATTAGTTATCTCCCCCTAAGGACCCCCTCCCCTCCCACCTTGATATGATGCCAATTCATATGAAATGGGGTTGTAGTTGTCACTATATTTGGTGCATTACATGCATTCTCGTCACTTCGTTGATCATGGCACATAGTTGACACAACGTTAAACATCATTTGAATTTTGCAGGCACCATAGAGAGGTACATGAAGACTCAATAGGAGACTTCTATCATATTGGCAGAGTTGGAGGGGGGGATTGACAGTATAGGTTGCACGCTAGCCATTCTAGTCAGGAGGCTAACCAACATCTCCTTCTCCTTGGATGAGAGTAGTGACAAGCCAACACAGATTCCTAAAAATTCTACCCAATAGTTGTTATGACTCACTGGTTTTTTGCTTGCAACATTAATAGTATTTTTTGTCTTCTCATGTCAATGTATGTCAAGGTCTCGCATATTCAACTTATTTTTATAAGTTTATATTTACAAGATGTTCTTGTTATACAGGGTCTTAGTAAGACTATGAACTTATGTTACTGGTCTAGTTTCCCTTCCTCCAGACCAATAGTAGGAAATTTTTGGTCCATGCAATCCTCATTTGATGTAATGCATGGTGCCTAACTTCAAAAATAAAAATAGAAATAACATTTAGCTATCTTGCAATTGATAGATCCAACATTTCAAGTAATGGCATTGATTTATTCCAAACCTCTTTTGGAATGATAAAATGTTATAACATCTAATGATGGATAAAAACATCTAAATGAAAGTGTATTGTTCAATGTGGTTTAAGATAATATTATAGCTAAATTGTTTATTAATTTACATTCATGACAATGGGGTTGGATCTATATTGGAAACAACTAGATATCTTGAAATGAATGGTTTAGGAAATTAAAGTAACAATATTGATCCATGCCAAATATCATTTGGAATGATAAACAACAATATCTACGACCGAGTAGAAACATTTGAATAAGGCACTAGGTAATTTTGTTTAAGACAACAATGTAATTTTGTTTTTGATTAATTTCCAAGCCATGACAATGGGGTTGCTTCCATATTGAAAACTACTAGCTCTTTTGAAATGGATATATCACACAAATGAAGTAGCAATACTAATTCATTCCCAATACCATTTGGGAAGCTAAATCACAACAACATCTAGTGCTGAGTAAAAGCATTTAAATCAAGAATTATTGAAAAATCCAATTCAAGACAACATTGTGATTTTAATTTTGATTAATTTGTAAGTCATGACCGTGTGTGTTCAGGATGGATGCTTGTGATGAGTCATTGTAAACTCAATCAACCAAAAGCTTAGGGTATACTAATATAGAGATGTTGAGTTCATAATATTGAAGGCACTTAAAGTCTACCAAAAGGACATTTACAACAATTTTTTACTAAATTTAAATTTAACTCAATTTTTTACTCCAATCTATGTGCTTGAAAATAAATGATTCCAATTTATGACTATGGTCGATCATTGGAACCCACACGATCACGTTCTAACCCAAAAACACTCAAGTAGGTTGAACAGCACATGGGAAGTATACTCAATCTTCCATATCTAGTGTACCTTAATATTACCTTTTAACTTTACACTTTAATATCTTCCTTTTTACTTTACACCACAATAATGCTTTCGTTACCTGAGTAGAATATTTATTTTTTTCCTTCTTTGCCTGGGTAGAATATCCATGTTTATTATTTATTTATTTATGATGTAGTACTTTATAGAATGGACAGTCGTTTTCTATCATTCATGATTCCTTCAGTGCACCTTGATCCAGTGCACTTATATCAACCATTTTCCATCTATCTGAGAAAACATTTATTACCATTTAAGGGATTTAGTTGGTCGACATTTAGTTAGATGGGTTGGATCCTAGAGTAATAGGTACATTCTTGATTTGGGGTGGATCTTAGAGTAATAGGTCCATTCTCAATGTTGGAGAGGTAAATCCCCTCTACGGATAGAGGTGATCCCTACTAGCCCAGAATGGGTCTAGCAACAATCAATCAATGCTACTATGAAAGCTCCTAATTGCAATTAAAAGGTGGGCAATGAACACCTACTTGGATTCCAGCGCTATTGTTTGATGAAGAGATGCCACTCTCGCTCCTTTGCTCTGGTCGGTCACGATCCTCCACTATCCTCGTGGGCGGACACCTGCACAAGCAAAGAGAAAACAAACACGACCGTGAAATCTAGTAAAAGCAACTATACATCAGTCAGAAAGGAGGTAATTCACATTAACCATTATAAGACAAATGAGAATGGAACCATAACAATAGTCAGCTATCTTTTATTAATCAAAAACAGAGAAAGGTACAACCAATGTTCTGACGTTGAGTCCTTCTCAAGAGGGTCCAGCCAGCAAGTCTCATAAGCATTCACCCTTGGAGGTAGATCTCCCAAGACAAACAACTCTCTCTCTCACACAAGGAAACAAACTTCACAACCTTCCTTAAGCTCTCTATAAATCCACACTCAACACACCAAATGCCTATTAAGAGCAGCACTAAAGCACTATGAATTCCTCTATGTCAAAGTCTATATATCAAAAACTAGCTGCTCATGGCAATGGTGGAGGCTTATATAGGAGAAGGAGTCTCCATGAATAGTGAAAGGATGAGCTTATCTCCAAGAAAGGTGGCTCATAAGACGAACAAACATGCCATAGAGGGGAGGGTGACCTTTACAAAGCCAACAACTAGGTCTGGAGTCATCTGGAAGGCTGGCTGTTAGAACAAACTCGCCCAAATAGTATCAGCGCGGGTTCATAACTCGACTGGCGCGCTGACATCGCATCGCATCAGCGCGGGAAACCCGTGTGCTTCCACATTGGCAGCGCACCAATTGCACTATCATCCGCTAGTCAGCGCGGTTATTTCAATAACAGTCGCGATGATCCAATAAACTTAGGAAAAGAGGGTTTTTTGGACATTTCAGAGAGCATGAGCATGATGGATTTGATTTCATGACACAGTAGGGAGACTGACAAGGAGACAGTGACAAATTACTGTGTAACAGTAACACTGGCCATGGTCATTCCGGGAGGCATATGTGAACAATTCCCCTTCTGCTCTCCAAGTTCTTGGAGCTGTATGGGTTGTTGTGGTGTGGCTCCCCGGCTTGTCCTGGTCTCCTCATGCCCCTTTAGATGATACCAGCGGCAGGTTTTCTTTCCGTGTGAAAGGTGGGTTGGAAATCGAGTTGTGTTTTCGGGTTTGTCTGAATGATGGCCTTGGGTCGTTTGTAGGGTGGTCGATTTTCATCTTCTCTCCATCCCCACTCGGTTGCACATGAGCGGTAATGTTGGCCATGGTCGTCCCGAGAGGCATATGTGAACAATTCCCCTTCTACTCTCGAAGTTCTTGGAGTTGTATGGGCTGTTGTGGTGTAGCTCCCGGGCTCGTCCTGGTCCCCTCCAGATGATACCAGCGGAAGGTTTTCTTTTCGTGTGAAAGGTGGGTTGGAAATCGAGTTGTGTTTTTGGGTTCGCTTGAACGATGGCCTTGTGTCGTTTGTAGGGTGGCCTGTTTTCATCTTCTCTCCATACCCACTCGGTAGCGCATGAGCGGTAATGTTGGCCATGCTCATCCTGTGAGGCATATGTAAACAACTCCCCTTCTGCTCTCCAAGTTCTTGGAGCTGTATGGGTTGTTGTGGTGTGGCTCCCTGGCTCGTCTTGGTCCCATCGTGCCCCTCTAGATGATATGAGCGATAGGTTTTCTTTCTTTCCGTGTGAAAGGTGGGTTGGCAATCGAGTTGTGTTTTCGGGTTTGCCTGAACGATGGCCTTGGGTCGTTTGTAGGGTGGCTGATTTTCATCTTCTCTCCATCCCACTCGGTAGTGAATGAGCGGTAATGTTGGCCATGCTCGTCCCGGGAGGCATATGTGAAAAACTCCCTGTTTGCTCACCAAGCTGTATGGGTTGTTGTGGTGTGGCTCCCTGGCTCGTCTTGGTCCCCTTGTGCCCCTCCAGATGATACCAGTGACAAGATTTCTTTCCATGTGAAAGGTGGGTTGGTAAGCGAGTTGTGTTTTTGGGTTTGCCTGAACAATGGCCTTGGGTCGTTTGTAGGGTGGCCGATTTTCATCTTCTCTCCATCACCACTCGGTAGCACATGAGTGGTAGTGTGGGCCATGCTCATCCCCGTCCCTCTTGCCCATCCCAACGATAAGAATGGTTTGCTCAGTGCTCCGTTGAGCCTTTGTTGTTGTGGTCCCAGATGGGATCCCCAAAACTCTGTCATGCCTATGTCATTGATGTGCCCCTCGGTTGTTGCGAACATAAAATTTTTATTGCGGTTGGCAGCCATGTGTGGCTCCATTGAAATTGGATCCTTGTTATATTGTTCGCCTCCTCCCTATTGGGTGCGGAGGGTTTTGCTTTTCGTGTGAAAGGTGGGTTGGTAATTGAGTTGGTTTTTCGGGTTTGCCTGAAGAGTGGCCTTTGGTCATTTGTAGGGCAGTCGATTTTCATCTTCTCTCCATGCCCACTCAGTAGCACATGAGTGATAATGTTGGCCATGCTTGTCCCTGGAGGCATATGTGAACAATTCCTCGACTGCTCCAAGTTCTCGGAGTTGTATGGGTTGTTGTGGTGTGGCTCCTTGTGATGGTTGGCCTCTTCATTGTTCGGCTGTTTATGGCGCCAGTTTCTTATGCTTGTACTATTTATGTGTTGGCATTGTCGGTTGAGATGCACACATTTAAGAGGGCCATGGAAGGGTTTTGGTTGTAAACCACCTACCCTCCCTCTTGCTTGCTTTTTCTGTCGGGTGATGTGAGGCGCTGTTCTCCTTGTTGTAAATTCAAGGGTTGGCATTCCTTTCAAAGTGCACATCGTTTGTGGTTGCACTGGCTTTGAGGTTTTAATAGATGTGTTGGCCCATATGTTTGATCGTGGAGTCGGTTTTTTCCTTGCATCTTGCGTGTGAGGCAGGCTTTTTCGGTTGGAAATGTTAAGTCACAACGTTTATGGGCATTTTGTTGTTTCAATTGTGTATGTGCTCGTGGTCCAATGGGGAGGAGGCTTGCTACGTCGATGGTGGGGCCTATCTAGAAGAAGGATTTCGAAAGGTGGAACGTCGACCTCCCCTCCTTGGTGGAGGGTGCCGTAGGGAAAAAATTATCATCGTCCGGTCGCTAAAGCTGTGGGAATCTCCTAGGTTGCCTGTACGTAGGGTGCGT
The DNA here is from genome assembly GCA_000404065.3 of Pinus taeda. Classification (NCBI taxonomy): domain Eukaryota; kingdom Viridiplantae; phylum Streptophyta; class Pinopsida; order Pinales; family Pinaceae; genus Pinus; species Pinus taeda. Next base: position 11,126 of record APFE031495631.1, read on the forward strand.
GGGGTGCGGAGCTGGGCCCAATCCGTCCTCTGTTTTGGATATGTTCTTGTATTGTGTAGCGAGGCCCTTGATTTGAAATTATTCTTCCTTTTGACCTTCGGCATCGGGTTGCCGCAAGCGGTCAAGTGATCGAGGTCCGCCCGTTGCTTGCTATCCGGAGGGACTCTAGTGCCTTGGTGCGCGGCGGCGAGGCAGGGGGGCATTCTTAAGAGAAGGTTGTGAATCAGTTGTCTTGCTTTTGTCCTTCCGTTTCCTTTGAATTGAGGCTGCCGCAGGCGATCATGCGATCGAGGTCCATCGTTGCTGCTGTCCGGGTGGACTCCTAGGTGGCCTCCGTGCGGGGAGGGGAGGGTTGGGGGCATGTGTTGTTTCAATTGTGTATGCGATCGTGGTCCAATGGGGAGGAGGCTTGCTTCGTCGATGGTGGGGGCTATCTGGATGAAGGATTTCGAGGTGGAACACTTCGACCTCCCTCCTTTGCATGGAGGTGGCCGTAGGGGAAAATTATTCATCGTCCGGTCGGTAAAGCTGTGCGAAATCGCCTAGGTTGCCTGTACGTAGGGTGCATGGGGTGCGGGGCTGCGCAATCCCTCCTCTTGTTTTGATATGTTCTTGTATCGTGTAGCGAGCCTCCAGATTTGCATTTCTTTCCTTCCTTTGCCTTCGCATCGTGGTTGTCGCAGGCGGTCAAGTGATTGAGGTCCATCGTTGCTGCTATCTGGGTGGACTCCTAGGTGGCCTCGGTGCGTGACATGGCCATAGGGGAAAGTTATTCATCGTTCGGTCGGTAAAGCTGTTGGAAATCCCCTAGGGTGCGTGGGGTGTGGAGCTACCCGATCCCTCCTCTTGTTTGGATATTTTCTTGTATTGTGTAGCGAGCCTCCAGATTTGCATTTCTTTCCTTCCTTTGCCTTCGCATGGTGGTTTCCGCAGGCGGTCGAGTGATCGAGGTCCACCGTTGCTGCTGTCCAGGTGGACTCCTAGGTGGCCTCGGTGCGTGGCATGGAGGGTCAGGGGGCATTTCTAAGAGAGTTTGTGGGCTCGGTTGGCCTTGTTTTTTTATTTCCTTCCGTTTCCTTTGCATTGAGGCTGTTGTAGGCGATCATGCGATCGAGGTCCACCGTTGGTGCTGTCCGGGTGGACTCCTAGGTGGCCTCTATGATGGGAGGGGAGGGTTGGGGGGCATTTGTTGTTCTGGTTGTGTATGCGCTCGTGGTCTAATGGGGAGGAGGCTTGCTACGTCGATGGTGGGGGCTATCTGGAAGGAGGATTTCGAGGTGGAACGCTTTGACCTCCCTCCTCTGCGTGGAGGTCGCCGTAGGGAAAAGTTATTCATCGTCCGGTCGATAAAGCTGGTTGAAATCCCCTAGGTTTC
>APFE031495647.1:0-13575 GCA_000404065.3 Pinus taeda
TAATGTAAAGGAGGTTGCCCCCTCGAAGACGCTGAATTCTAAGGCGTTGATCTATCTTTTCTATCTTTTTCTTGAGCTGGTTTCATAACATCATTCTTCATGATAGGTGCATATTCTTCGACCATAACATCTTTCCAAACCTGTTCTTTCACGACTTTTTCAAAGATGGGAGACTCAATGTGTATGATGGTGCTCATAGCTACAACATATCCCTGGTATCAACATGACTCTTTCTTTTTTCTGAAGGTTACTCTAGCAGCAACATGTCTTTTAGCATGTTGTAAAGTATCATGAAGGCATAATGGTCTCTTCTTGGCAGGAGGATCACGTGGAGGAGGATCCAAGGGGTCCTTGGGTTCCATGGCATTGGCAACAACATCTTTCTCAGGCTCAGGCTGTTGGAAATTATAATTAGGTTTTGTGTTCATAATGACCTATTTGTAATCATGACATTGTATACTTTGTATAAAGAAAGAAAAATAAAGAATGGGTTTTATGCTCAAATCCATGGTAGGAGTCCATGGATTTTATGTAAATCTAGGGTCTTCCATGGTCTCATGGATGAGTAGAAAGCAAGATATAGTTGTTGGAAAATGTAACTAGGTCCGATCTTCATTTACTGTATTTGAGTCATCATGAAATGTACTTGTCAAAAGAATAAATATTTATTATTATTATTATTATTATTGTGACTTATTAAAGCATAGTTTTCATGCTTGGATCACCATGTTTTAGGTCAAAGTTCCCATTGAGGACTTCTAGGATTTATTTTGAGTCAATATAGTCATTGTACATTTAAGGAGACCCTTCTTGGGCTTTTGAATCATGTAAAAAGGTTAAGTATTGAGTCAAATATGATTTATGTATCTTCCACACCATGTTGGCCTAGAAGAAGATCAATTTAGTCTGATGACCCTATTCGACCTCACATGGAGCCTATAAATACAAGCACATTGAATTCATTTGGAGCATCACTTTCACACACAAGTTCGATATCTCTTGCAGCTGGGAAAAGTGTGAAGCTTGTTGCCGGGAAGCCGAAGTGAATGCGAGTTTGGGGAAGTCTAAGGAGAAAGGGAAAATCAAAATATTGGTGCCTCTCTCTCTCTATTTCGTGTCCTGGATTGAAAGATCGAAGTCTTCCAAGTTTCTTTGTTGTCGAAAGCTGCCAGTTGCCAGAAGTTGTTGCGTAGTCGAAGGTGCTGGAAAAGGGTCGAAATTCTGGGAGGTTGACTTGAGGTGGAGGGAAGGTTTTGTCTTCATCTAGTATGAAGAGTCTCAAAGAATACTATTGAAAGGAAGAATTTCTTAACTTGGTTTTCCCCTTGAGGGGGGGTTTTGCCTTGGCATAGTGCCTACATCTGGTGTCTATTGTTTTATGTATTGTTTCTTTGGTAATTGCTTGATGAACTAAAGGAAAGAATATATAAATAATCATAATAATAAGAAACATCACAAGTAATTATCAAGAATAAGAAAATCTTTCCGCCTTTCTAATTTTCTAACATGGTATTAGAGCTTTGGCAAAGAAGGAAGTAAAAGGTAGTCTCAAGCACTTAATCAAGAAACCATTCAAAAGGACTATCTCATGGAAGGAGTCTACTATACTCAAGGAAGATGTCTAACAGAATCAAGGGAGAGAACAAACTTGAAGGGGCCTCTAACTATAGGTCCTGGAAGAAGAGGATTGACCTAATCCTTGAAATGAACAAGGTACTAGACATGGTCAAAGGAAAAGTAAAAAAGCCTACAGAGGATTCCATTGATGCTGACAAAGTGGAATACAGGGAATTAGAATTGGTGGCCATGACTCTGATGGTAGAAGGAATAAAGGACAACCTTGTTAGCATTCGTCATGCTCAGGAAATGTATAAAGCCTTGTCAAAGTTATTTACTATTAAGAACATTGGTCAAGTAGCAAGTTTGAAGAATGAGCTAAGGACCACAAAGATGACTAAAGAAGACACTGTGGGATCCTTCTTTGTGACGATAGCTAGAACCAGGGATGATCTCTTGGCCATTGATGAAATTGTTCCAGACAAAAAACTTGTGATCACTGCACTATTAGGATTGCCATCCTCTTGGGGTGCATTTGTTGCAGGTCTTAACAATTGGAAGGAATCTCCCACTTTTGAAGAACTATGCATTGCTTGTAGTCAGGAAGAATTAAGGATCTCATTAGTTGTCAATCTTGAAGGAGTATCAAATGCCTACATTGCTCAACATAAAGGAAAGAAATCGAAAGGACTAAGGAAGAAAGTTGACATGTACAAGATAGAATGATATCAATGCCATAAGAAGGGTCACTACAAAAGTGACTGTCCCGACAATCCAAAGAATAAGAAGAGAGATAGAGATCATGCTAACTTTGCTAAAGAAGGAGACTCAAAGAAAGCCAAGCTGGAAGAATTTGACATTAGGGACTTACACTACTAAGTCCTTTGCTTGTAGCTTTAGATATCTTGTTTTATATGTTTTAGAATTTATAGGTTTCTAACATATTTTGGAAAATACATTTTTTATTGTTTTTATAAGTTTGTAGATATCCCTCAAGCTTTGGAGGGAAGCCCCAACAACTACCAAAGATAAGTATATCATTTCCTTTCAGTTTTTGGTTTCATGTATTCATTTAGTTTTGATTATATTAAATACTAATCAACGTTCTCTCTCTATTGTCTTGATTAGGAAAACATCTACAAGAAATATGAGGGACGACCTCTCAAGACAAGGTTTGCCAAGAAACAAAGGTATGCTTACAATACATTCATTTCTTTATATTGAAAGGATTATTCATTTGACATTCTATTACTAACATTGTTATGTCTAGCTATATTGAATCATAATGGTTCTTGTTTTGGGTGACTCATTTCTTGATAAATCACCCAACCCATATTCTTAACTGATTTTGTAGAACACTAGACAACTTTTGGAAAACTCTCACCGAAGGGTATGGTAATGTGAATGTCTGAGACCCTAACTGCTTAGGGATATTGTGAAATGTTGTTTGAAGTTTTATTGATAATGTCATGTTTGGGATTTTGGTATGATGAGGAAAACGTAACTTGTTGGGGTTGAATGATAAGGTCTAAAATCTTGAACCTTTGAAATTTTGGTAATGTTGGGTTTGCTATGGTTCTACACTGAAACCCTAACTCGTTAGGGTTTGGTGGAATGTGTGAGCAAGACCCTTTTAATGTCTTAGAAATGATTTCCTTGGTATGGGTGTGCTTGTCTGATCAAACCCTAGTCTAATCAAGTTTGTATGTCTAACTCTTATTTGATATTTTTGTGAAGTTGGGTTTGACTAACTCATGATATGAAATGTATTTGCATGGTGATGAAATTTATGCATATATAGATAATGTCCCTTTCGCTGAAACCCTAGCTTGGTCTATGTCAGATGTATTAATGTTGTCGGACATATGATATGTTTATGAATGATTATGAATTCCTAGATATGTGCATTGACCTAGTTATTGATGGTCATAAGTTTTTAGGATTTAATTGAAGTCTTTATCTGAGATTCTAGGATGATGATATTTGGAGATCTAGGGTTTTGCAGCTAAACCCTAGTAGTAGTTAAATTGTCTAGTATGTGTGATATAACAATCTGAGATCCTTTTCTTAATCATTGTTGAGATTCTCTAGGGTTTTTGTGTTAAGATTAGTTTTGGTTGGGATTGATGGTTGATTGGAAATCTAGGGTTTGCAACTAACCCTAGTAGAAACTAGTCATGTTAATAACTAAGCTGTGATTGGTTTTGATTGACTCATGTATATGAAATCTATGATTTATATGAAACCCTAGTGAAAAGTCTAACATATGAATTTTGAAAGGTTGTTAGATGCTTTATTTTTGTTTGAATTGTTTCTAGGGTTTGCTATATGTTGTAGTAAGGTATGTCATACCTTTGGAAGAAACATTGAAACCCTATTTGGAATTGAAATTGTTATGATGTAGTCTAGGGTTTATGACAAAGTCCCTAGCGAGATGTTGAAGAGTATATGTCTCTTGTTTGTAATTAAGTCTGGGTATTTGATATGTAGTATAAAGTTGAAATTCTTCCGTGATTCTGATATGGCTAACTTCATGCTTTGATAGATTTGGTTGTACTTGCTATCTATGTTGTTCAGGTACACAATCTTCAATTTGGTGAAGATGCTCGTTGATGTGATAAGCATGATGAGGTTGATAATAACTCTGATGAAATGGTTGGAAGCCACGAAAGATTCTTCAACGACGAAAAGAAGATCTCCTTGAGGAAGCTTGAATAGAAGAGATCTCCCTAAGATTAAGAGGGAGTTCAGATGAAGAGATGCTTCCCAATTGAGAGGGAGGTTATGGCTTGGTTTTGGTTGAAGAATGAATTTCGGAGGATATGTTGCTGCATGAGAAGTAGGAAAGGAAAGTATATGATTGAGGAATCTTCTGTCAAAGATTTGGTTGATAATGCTATTGAATTGAGAAGCAACATTTAGAATGACCCCAGAGGTTTGTATTTTATTATGTACATATGAAAGTATATTATTGATCAGGGTTGTGTTTGTACAAGTGAATCTCTCGAAGGTTTTGATAGCATGCTGGTTACCAATTAGTTTGATTGGGAGAGATTGGGCATCCTTGATCTAGTGGATCAAGGGGTGTTGAGGCTTTGCGAGTGAAGCATTGCCTGGGAGGACATCTGGCTGGCACTTTGTGTTGATGTCTAGGTCTCGAAGTTGGAAAGGTGGCATTGGTCATTGAGCTCGGACACACACCTGGATTTCTGGGTTGATGGTTTGTAAGTAAGTCTGAAAGTACCAAGAGGGGCTGAAAGCTTGAGTCCATCTTATTCCCACATGGATAGATTGCTTTGGTCAGGAATCTAGTTTGTGGCATTGTGGTGCTTAAATTTTTGGGAGACCAATGGATAGATGGCCCTAGTCAGGAATCTAGTCCGTGGCATTGCAGTGCCTAAATTGTTGAGAGACCAATGGATAGATTACCTTGGTCAGGAATCTAGTCCATGACATTACGGTGCGTAAAGTTCTTCATGGTTCATATAGTTTGGGATCTTCCATTGTACTTGTATATGATGAATACCTTCATAGTTAAAAGGGAGTGTTGGAAAATGTAACTAGGTTTAGTCTTCATTTAATGTATTTGAGTCATCATCAAATGTACTTGTCAAAAGAATAAAGAAAATGATTTATTATTATTATTATTATTATTATTTTGACTTATTAAAGCATGGGTTTCATGCGTGGGTCACCATGTTTTAGGTCAAAGTCCCCATTGAGGACTTCTAGGATTTATTCTAAGTCAATAGAGTCATTGTACTTGTAAAGAGACCTTTCTTGGGCTTTTGAAACATGTAAAAAGGTTAAGTATTGAGTCAAATATGATTTATGTATCCTCCACACCATGTCGGCCTAGAAGAAGATCAAGTCGGCCTAAGGACCCTATTCGACCTCACATGGAGCCTATAAATACAAGCACATCAAATTCATTTGGAGCATCACTCTCACACACAAGTTAGATATCTCTTGTAGCTGGGAAAAGTGCAAAGTTCATTGCCGGAAAGCCGAAGTGAATGCGAGTTTGGGGAAGTCTAAGGACAAAGGAAAAATCGAAATTTTGGTGCCTCTCTCTCTCTGTTTTGTGTCCTGGATTGAAAGATCGAAGTCTTCCAAATTTCTCTGTTGCTAGAAGCCATTGCTTAGTCGAAGTTGTTGGAAAGGGGTCGAAATTCTCGGAGGTTGACTTGGTGTGGAGGGAAGGTCTTGTGTTGGTCTATGGTGAAGAGTCTCAAAGAATACTATTGAAAGGAAGAATTTTTGGATTGGGGTTTCCCCTCAAGGGGGGTTTTTCCCTGACATAGTGCCTACATGTTAATTTTAGATAACAATGGTATGTTCTATGCTTAAGAGTAATTTTACTTCAATTTCTTTTTACCCCAATATCAATATCTAGTTTAGCAATCATGTCAAGATGATAGTAAAATGCAGATAGAACATAAACAATAATAGTAAAAGATAAGCCAAGACAAGACGACACAAGATATGGCACCATCCAGGGACAAACCCCAATGTGGTGAAACCCTTGATCAATTCTTATTATTCTTCAGAGGTTCAGCAGAGAGAGCAAGTACAATATACAATATTCACTTGCCCAATCAAAGTAAAATCTGACCACTCAAATAACAATAATAGAAAGCCCTAACCAGAAAGTCAATGTTGGTCAACAGGGCAGATTCTGACCTACAAAACAGCTTGGTCAAACTCTGTCAACTCAGCCTCTAATAGCTAGTCAAATCAACCCAAAAACAATGTGAAAATATCCAGTCAAATTTGGTCAATGAATGTCATGCTACAACAAACCCTTTTGCAGTCAATGCTGGGCAAACAACCTCAATTTCTATGCCCAAAAAATGCGACCTACCCAAACAGAGATATCCCTTACAAAAACATAGTCAAAACAAGTCAACGCTGGTCAAAACAGGGACAAAAACCCTTCTTTCAATGCAGGGACAAAAACCCTTCTTTCTTCACACGTGTGGAGAGATGCCTCAGAAATCCGTACCCAATCAATGAAGGAGAGAGAGATATATGAGTGAGTGAAGTGACAAAATGAGGAGTAGGGTCCTTGTATTTAAATTTTATATGCAATGTTGTTGGCTTGAGGGTGCAAATTAGATGGTTGCTCGACCTTGACAATTTGTCCATAATCAAAATAAATTCATAATTCCATTTGTACATGTCTAAATGGGATGATCTTTAGATCAACACTACACCTCTCGGAGAGAGAAATCCAATAAAAATTATCAACCGCCTCATATGAGCTGTCCAATGTGAAGTTTGACCCTAGTTGCCAAATTTAACAGTCCCTCTCAACTAGGGAGAACTTCACCTGCCAAACTGTCTGACAATCTGTACCATCCCTATCTCTTCTCTAATGAACCATGAAGAAAGAAGAAATGATCGAGAATGTATCATATCATTCTCCACTGACCCGAAGTCAGTCTCCGATAATCAAGAGTGTGTCATATCACTCTTAACTGACCCAAAGTTAGTTTCCATTGGTCCCAGATCAATATCAAGCATCCTAGCATAGGGAGTACGATAGTGCACGATGCATCCATCGATAGTACCATGGTCCCTATCCTCATTTCCCTACTCATTGGCTAGATTAGAGCTACCTCCCATGAGTCCCAGACTGCATGGGTAGGATGTGCCGATAAGAGAAGGTGAACCACTCATCCTATGCATATCTCAACATGGGGTATCATAGGGGAAGGTGAACCACTCATCCTGTACATTGAGCACCATCAGGGGAAGGTGAACCACTCACCCTATGGTCACTCATCACTCGAAGAAGTACCCCAAGCCCCTCGGATCTCTCAGAGCTCAACATCCATCTCATACAGGACCCTCATAAGAGGGTCTCTCCACGACTCCAAGTTGTTCACGAAAGGTTAAGACTTTGATCTTCCCAGGGGCTTTGTAAGAATATCAATGACCTGATCATCAGTCCCAATATTGCGGAGCCTTATTGCTCCTCGTTGTACCATATCCCGAATAAAGTGGTACTTGATATCAATATGCTTGGAGTGGTCATGAAACACGAGATTCTCAGAAAGACGCGTCCCACTCTGTTTGTCACAGTAGATCACGACGATATCCAACACATGTCCAAACAACGCACTAAAGAGCTTCCTCAACCAAACAACTTCACAGGAGACCATACTAGCAGCAATGTATTTGGCCTCAACGGTTCTCAAAGCAACCGACTTTTGCTTCCTGCTCATCTAGGATGTCGAAGCAGAACTTAGAGAGAAGAAACATCCCAATGTGCTTTTATGATCCACCACACTGCCAACCCAGTCAACATCAAAATAACCGTGGATCCTCACATTCTTGGAAGTGTATCTCAGTCCATAAGTGATTGTGCTATGGGGATATCTAAAGAGATTCTTGGCAGTAATCCAATGTATGTGATGAGGCTCGACCATAAACTAACTCAATGTATTCACTGCAAAACATATGTCTGGACGGAAGTTCACCAAGAGCATCAGGGCCCCCACGAGTTGACAATACTCAGAAGGATTTCCCAAATCGGGCCCAACAACACTTCCACATAACTTCTTGAAGTTAAGTTCCATCTGAGTAGTCACAGACTTGCAGTCCACCATCCCAAATCTTTCAAGTAGCTTCACAATGTATTTTCCTTGAGAAAGGAAAATCTCAACTGGCTTTTTTCAGGCCTCCAACCCTAGGAAGTAATGCCTCAGTCCTAGGTCCTTCATCTCGAATTCGAAATCCAACTCCGTCTTCCATTGATGAATGAGACGGTCTACACAAGTCTGAAAGAGATCATCCACATAAAGTACCAAGGTGAGAGGTCTATCATTCTCAACTTTAAAATAAAGGTTAAGATCAACTTCACTTCTTGTAAATCCCAGCTTCGTCAGATAGTTGTTGATCCTCTCATACCAAGTTCAAGAAGCTTGCTTCAACCCATAGAGGGCTTTCTTCAATCTGCATACATGTTTCTGATGATCTTGAACTTCGAACCCCTTGGTTTGTACTACATAGAATTCCTCCTTAATTGAACAATGTAAGAAGGCAGTCTTGACATCCATTTGGTATAGATTCCATCCTTGCGAGGGAGAAAGGGCTATAATCGAATAGATGGTGGTATATCGGGCAACATGTGTAAATATCTCATTGTAGTCCACACCTTCCTTTTGAGAGAAGCCTCGAGCAACAAATCTAGCCTTGAACTTTTCAACACTTCCATCATCTCCATGCTTGATCTTGTAGAGCCATTTCGAGGTGACAACGGATTTGTCCTTGGGTCTAGGGACCACATCCCAGACATCATTCTTCATAATCAACTCACTCTTTGTACATTGCATCCTTCCAAACTTGGTGCTTACAGCTTCTTTGAATGTGCAAGGCTCAGATTGAACAACGATGCTCATTGCAGTTAAGTACCCTTGGTACCTATTCGGCTTCTTACTTTCACGAAATGTCCCCCTATGTGCAACATGTCTCTCGACATCTTCGAGAGTTTCCCTAAGCCATGAGCGTCTCCTTTTTGAGGATGGCTCATGAGGGGGTGGATCAATGGGATCCATTGGTCTTTCAACATCGGCATTGGCTCATCCTGCATTTCTCCCTGCTTTCCTGAATCTGCTTCTTTGTCCTTCCTTGGAATAGTAGGGTTATTAATCTTCCCAAGGGCAACACCCTCATCGAAGTTGACATCATGACTTATCTCCACTTCTCTTTGACCAGGCACATAGATTATATATGCCTTAGAAGTTTCACTGTAGCCCATAAATGTTCCTTTCTTCCCATAAGCATCCAATTTTGCTTCTGTTTTCTTTCAACACATGAAAATATACAGGGCTACCAAAAATTGTAAAGTGAGAAACATCAGGTTTCTTGTCAGTGAAAACTTCTTCGGGAGTTTTGGAGTCCAATGCTTGATGAGGGCATCTATTTTGAACATACATGGCGGTGTTTGCAGCTTCGGCCCATAAGAACTTCAAAAGGCTCTTATCATGAAGCATGGCATGAGTGGCTTCTATGATATAACGGTTCTTTTTTTTAGCAACACCATTTTTCTTAGGTGTATATGCGGTAGTAGTCTCCCTCTTAATGCCAGCTTCTTTACAAGAATTATTGAACTCATTTCCTTCATATTCGGTTCCATTATCGGTCCTCAATATTTTGATCTTCATCCCAGTTTGATTTTTGACCAAAGCTTTGAAAGAACAGAACCATGAGAATACTTCGTCCTTCTTCTTCAAGAAATATGTCCAAGTCTTGCGAGAGAAATCATCCATAAAGATAACATAATATAAATATCCTCCCAATGAGTTCACGGGCATCATATTAGATAGATCATAATGAACCAATTGCAATATGTCGGTAGTCTTGCTATCACTTGAGGGGAATGGTCCCCTTGTATGCTTTCCTTCGGCAAACCCCTGACAAACACCTTCATGTTCTACCTTAAATTCGGGCATACCTGTCACCATCTTCCTTACATCGGGTAGAGCCTTATAATGTAGATGAGTAAACCTCCGGTGCCATAATTCAGATTGAAGTGATGTGTTGCAAGACATAGCTCCAAATTGACTTTCTCAAACTTGATATAGGCTATCAACCTTGAATCCAAGTGTAAATGCATCTTTGAAATTTTTATTCCATACATTTACCTTTCCATCGATGAATGCCACCTTGAATCCTTTGTCCTCCATCGTTGAGATAGATACCAGGTTCTTCTTTAGATCGGGTACATATAGTGTACTTCTTGTAGATGAATGGCGTTACCTTTATTCAATTGAAGAGTAACATTCCCAACTCCCTTCACGGGATAGGTGGCATTGTCTCCAAGGATAATTTCCATATTTGTATCCTTTTCAATCAGATTTGAAAGAGCTTCCTTATACCCAGGGAAGTGCCTTGAGGCACCACTATCAATCAACCAATTTCCCAAAGTGTCCGAAGGAGGATGCAGTAGAGAGGGCAGATATAAGATAAAATTCATTTTGTGGGTTATCAACAACATTAGATTCATCATACCTGGTGTTTCTAGATCTCTTGGGAGGGTGACCATTTCCTTGATGAGAAGTGGGAGCATTCCTTTTTCCTTGGTTGTTAAATCTGCCATTCCTTTGATTCTTGTTGCCCCTAAAATTTTTGTTGTTGTGGTTGTCATCATCACGAGGTGTATCCCTTCTATTAGGACACTCTCTAGCATAGTGGCCAAACTTGTTGCAAATGAAGCATCTTCCCTTCCTTCCATTGTTGAAACCCGATCTTCCTGGACATTACTTCTTTGACCCTGCATTGTTTTTCTTTTTAGCATGAGCGGAGAATGCAGTAGGATCATTCCTATTTGAAGGCATATCTAGTTCCATCATCCTTGTTTCTTCTTGAGAACATCTAGTCAACAATTCTTCAAACCCTGGAATCTTGTCGTTGTTAAGAATAGTGGTGTTGAACACGTGCCATTCGCAAGGGAGTCCTCCAAGGGCAATGAGAGTAAGCTCCCTATCAGCAATAACTTCTCCAATCGAAAGAAGATCATTTTTTATCTCAGTAATCCTCATGTAGGATTGAATATCTTTACCTCTTCCCTTCTTTTCATCCTTCAGCTTGTTTTTGAGAAAGAGAACTTGGTTTGCATTGCTAGATTTGAACATGCCAACCAACCTGTCATATATCTCCGTTGATGTGTTCAAATTGGAGATGTAAGCAACTAAATGCTTCTGAATAGAATCCTTGATGATCTTTTTTGCTTTGACTTCACCCTTCTTGTACTTTGTCTTAGTAGCAACCAGTGCATTAGAAGGAGGTTCTAAAATCTTTCCCTGCACAGTCCATAACATCTTGCTCTTCTAAAGTCCAATCAAGAGACATCTTCCATGCATGATAATCAGTCTTATCATGAAGCTTTTCATCACACTTGAAGTAGGATGTGGAGGCCATTGAATCTTGTTCTTGATTAAAGGATCTCAATGATTGCTCTTCTTAGTGATTTCTCTTTTAACTCTTGCTTGGGCTTTGTCTTCACCTCAGCTCTGATACCATGTTAACTTTAGATAACAAAGGTATGTTCTAGGCTTAAGAGAAATTTTACTTCAATTTTCTTATTAGCCCAATATCAATATCCAGTCTAACAATCACATCAACATGATAGTACAATGCAGACAGAACATAAACAATAACAGTAGAAAGCAAGCCAAGACAAAAGGACACAAGATATGGCACAATCAAGGGACAAATTCCAATGTGGGGAAACTCTTGATCAATTTTTCTTATTATTCTTTAAAAGCTCAACAAAGAGAGAGTACAGTATACAATATTCACTTGCCCAAGCAAATTGAAATCTGACCAGTGAAACAATAGTAATGGAAAGCGCTAACCAGAAAGTCAACATTGGTCAATAAGGGAGATTTTGAACTCCAAAACAACTCGGTCAAACTCGGTTAACTCGGCCTACAACAGCTAGTCAAATCAGCCCAAACACAATCTGAAAATATCTAGGCAAATCTGGTCAACGAAAGTCAACGCTGCAGCAAACCCTTTTGTAGGCAACGCTAGTCAAACAACCTTGATTTTTGTGCCTAGAAATGTGGCCTACCCAATCAGAGATATCTCTTACAAAAATGCAGTCAAAACAGGTCAACGCTGGTCAAAACAACCTTCCTGCAACTTAAGTCAACGCAAGGGAAAAAACCCTTCTTTCTTCGCACGTGTGGAGAGCTTCCTCAGAAATCTGTACCCAATCAATGAAGGAGAGAGAGATATGTGAGTGAGTGAAATGACAAAATGAAGAGGAGGCTCCTTTATTTATATGCAACGTTGTGGGCTTGAGGGTGCAAATTAGATGGTTGGCCGACCATGACAATTTGTCCATAATCAAAGTAAATTCATAATTTGATTTGTACATGTCAAAATGGGATGATGCTTAGATCAATATTACACTTCTCAGAGAGAGGAATCGAATAAAAATATCAGCTGCCTCATATGAGCTATCCAAGGTGAAGTTTGGGCCTAGTTGCCAAATTTAACACTACATCTAGTGTCTATTGTTTTATGTGTTGATGCTTTGGTAATTTCTTGATCAACTAAAGGAAAGAAGATATAAAGAATCGTAATAATAAGAAACATCACAAGTAATTATCAAGAATAAGAAAATCTTTCTGCCTTTCTGATTTTCTAACAACAGTTGCTTTGAGTAGTATTGAAGCTGAGTATGTTGCTGCAAGTGAAGTCTGTCTCGAAGTTGTTTGGCTCAGGAAGTTATTATCAGATTTGTTTGAAGGACTGCTTAGCCTTACACATATACATTATGACAATGAAAGCTGTATGAGATTGACAAAAGACCCAGTGTTTCATGCTAGTATGAAGCATATTAACAATAAGTACCACTACATCAGAAGCCTGGTACGAGATGGGGTCGTGGAGCTGCATTATACACCTATTGATGAATAGGCAACAGATATTATGACTAAACCATTACCAAACAAGAAGCTTGAGTATTTGAGAGACAAGATTGATTTGGTAGACATCGCTTCCCTAATTGAGAGGGAGTGATGTTGGATAGTTCTTGTCTTTATGGGTCACACACTAGACTAGGACTAATAGTCGTATGTCTTAGTGAAGGCCATAAAGAAAGAATGGAGTCCAGAGGATTGGATAAGCATTTGAGATTGGAACTTCTCATGGATTGTAGAATCCAGGAAAAGAAGTTGTTGACTAATACTCTTTGAGGATGAGGTAGGACATCCATGATAAGCATAGTCAAAGAGGACCGATATCCTTTGAGGATTCATAATTGGAAATCCAATATAAGAATAGTCATAAAAGGACATACCCGGTGAACATCCATATGGGGTATGTGCCTTAGAGGTAGTGTGGCAGCTCACGTAAAGCCTCCTAGCATAATGCTCTGTTAGGCCCCTATACTACTAGTGTAACCCCTTATTATTATTAGTGCAACCCCTTTATTATATTGATGTACCCATGTAGTGCCCATATTGTTACTATTGTGCCCCATAGAAGCCCACTATTGTT
>APFE031495647.1:14164-45613 GCA_000404065.3 Pinus taeda
GTGCCCCATAGAAGCCCACTATTGTTATTATTGTGCCCTTACATTATTATTGTTATGTAGGCTCTGATTATATAATGACCCCTTAGACTCCTATATATAGAAAGGAGGTCTTTTCATTTGGAATCATTGAAGAATTGTTCATTTATGTAATGTAAAAGAGGTTGCCCCCTCGAAGAGGTTGAATTCTAAGGCGTTGATCTATCTTTTCTATCTTTTCTTGAGCTGGTTTCATAACATGCTCTCAAATGAAGATGAGCTTGTCTAGTTAAGGCCTTCAAGGACAATGTTAGTAATGATATAGATACTTGACAAAGATGGTTATCAATCTAACTCTTCTTATTAGAATGCTTCAAGGATGAGATTCCTTGTACCATGTGATGGGATAATGAATACCTCCCTAGCTAAGAGTGAGTGTTGGAAATTATAACTAGGTTCGGTCTTCATAATGGCCTATTTGTAATCATGACGTTATATACTTGTATAAAGAAAGAAAAAGAAAGAAAATAAATTTTTTATTTTATGTAAAGCATGGGTTTCATGCTCAAGTCTAGGTTAAAAGTATGTTCTTCATGCTTCTAGGTCTTTCTAGGACAAAGAAGAATTTATGTCATGTATTATAGTCCCATTTGTACTCATTGTAACAAAGGAAAATATTTATTTTGTTAAGAAAAAATCATTTATTCCTCCAAGACCAAGTCAACCCCAGTCAAGGACAAGTCGGCCTAAGGGAGGGCTATTCGACCCCTCAAGAAGGCTATAAATACAAGGAGCTTGACCTCATTTGATGTTGATAAATCTAGGGCATAAGGAGTTAAAAGGATTTCTCTGCTTGATAATTGCTTGTGATATACTTTCACCTTTTAGCTTATAGTCTTCTCTTCCTTATATTATTATTGTGTTCTTTTCATCAAGACAATTACCAATATGAACAAATAGAAGACAAGTGACATAGTATGTAGGCTTGTCAGCCAGGGCCAAAACCTCTCACGTTTTGAGAGGAAAACCGAATCAAAATTCTTCTTATAGATCTTAAATTGACGAATACCATGACCATGACAAAGACCCTTGACTCTAGTATTCTAGTATCCTGCCAAGAACCTTGTCACTAACCTTGATTCTCTACCTCTTCCTTGTCTCAACTTCCTTCATTATCTCAAACGACTCTCCTCGATTTCCTCTAAAGAAACTCGGTCTCTATCCTTCACACTTCTCTTTCTTCTCGGCTTCCTCTAGAGAATCTCGGTCTCTAGGATTTCACTGGTTTGCTCTAGAGAATCTCAGTCACCCAAAGAATCTCGGTCTCTTAGGTTTACCCTAGATCAGAAACCCTAGTCTCCTTGAGAGAGACCTGTAAATATTCTCTTTGGTCCTTTTGTGATGCCTTCATTCCTTTTTCCTTTGCTTGTGGGAGAGTATATCACCCAAGATAAACCCCAGAAGAATCCTTCCTTCATTGATCCTAGAAGAATCCTTTCTTCGGTATGCCCAAAAGAATCCTTTCTTCGTTATCTCTTCTTCGCACTTCTACTGTTGGGCTCTACTTCACACTTCGTCTTGATTGAATGCTTGTCAAGTTGCTTACCTCTAGGTGAGGCTGAGTGTGGCTACTTATACACATCATCTCATGTCCGTCTGGCCAACATGATCTCAAGTAGGGAGACTTCTTCTAGCAATTTCTTTCTTCATTGTAGGCCGACTTGAAGAGGATAAGTGACAAGGTGTTGGAGGATACTTTACATAGACGGGTTTGACCTTTTACAAAGTGTAACATGACTTCATTACATGAAAATGACTATATCATTTTATGACTAGATGAAAAATAATTCCTAAAGACTCTCAAAGGGTGTCTTGACTCAAAAATAAAACTCCCTGGCTCATGAAACCAACCGACTTGAAGAGGATAAGTGACAAGGTGTTGGAGGATACTTTACATAGACGAGTTTGACCTTTTACAAAGTGTAACATGACTTCATTACATGAAAATGACTATATCATTTTATGACTAGATGAAAAATAATTCCTAAAGACTCTCAAAGGGTGTCTTGACTCAAAAATAAAACTCTCTGGCTCATGAAACCCATGAAGCAAGCAATACAATATTTTTTTTTTACATCTCATTACATAAAATCATAAATACATGTCATTATGAAGACCGAACCTAGTTACACTTTTCAACATTTGAGACACGCATAACACACTGGAAAGGACAAACAAAAGAAGTGGAAGTATCTTTGGATCATCTCTCTTCCCACACATGCGAAGTTAGGGTTTTGTTGCTGCCAGTTGCAAGAGGCTGAAATTGCAAGGCTGAAATTTGAAGGTGCAGTTGCAGGGCCAAAAAACTAGGACGAAGTTGTAGTAGGTCGAAGTTTGGAGGCTACCTTGAAGAAGACTTTGCTGGCGGGCTAACTTGCTACTTGGGAGGATCATGGGCTTTGGTCTTTGGATCTTGGAAGTCTCATTGTATGAAGATTCTATAAGAAGAGAAGCATTCTTTTTGGGTTTTCCCCTTGGAGGGGTTTTGTTGTTGCTTGGAGCCTATATCTTGTGTACTTTGTCTTGTTGTGATCTTCATTTTTTTGATAATTGCTTGATGAACAAGAACTAATAAAGTAATATAAGGCCAACATATATCACAAGTAATTATCAAGTTAAGAAAAATCATCTAAATACATAAGTTTCCCGATTTTCCAACACGGGCATAGAAGGGCCTTCTACTAGTTCCATGTCATCATCCTTCTTTTTCAGTAGGAGGAGGTGGGGGAATGTCTCTTTCTTTTTCAAGGGCAACATCTTCATCAAAAGTCACATCCCTACTAAACTCTATAGTTCTTTTCCCAGACACATAGATTCTAAAAACTTTGGAATTATCACAATATCCAACAAACGTACCTTTCTTTCCAATTGTTTCCAGCCCATTTCTTTTGTCCTTTGGCACATGAAAGTATATGGGGCAACCAAAGATCCTCAGATGACCAACATCAAGCTTGATACCTGTGAAAACTTCTTCGGGAGTCTTGTCACCTAGGGCTTGATGAGGAGTCCTATTTTGAATATAGATTGCAGTATTGGTGGATTCTCCCCAAAGGAACTTTGACAACTTTTGATCATGGAACATGGGTTGGCAACTTCCATGATAGTCTTGTTCTTTCTTTCATCCACACCATCCACACCATTATGCTTGGGATTATAAAGTACTATGGTCTCCTTGATTCCAACCTTCTTACAAAATTCAACAAACTCATTAGAAGTGTAATCTACATGTGAAAATTCTATCACTGCAACAACTGATTTATTTTACCTACTTGTTTCCCAATAAGTTATTTATGAAACTGCTCCAGTAAACATTAAAATAAATTCTGCTGCAGGTATCACATCATAATCCAGAAACAAACACATGCACAAGAATCAACACATCGACACAGATGTTTTGGACAACAGTCCGTGGAAAAACCCAATGTGGGAAAACCAGTGCAGCAAGGGAGGATTTTATTATTCAACAATTCTTTAGTACAACTGGGTGCCAAATTGGCTTACCCAACAGAGTGAAAATTCTCCAGCACTTCTCCCAGTCTCAACGTCAGGTTAGCTGACCTCTGTGCAGCTCCTAGACCCTTTGTGTCAGCTCTTGCCTCTCTATGTCAGCATTGGGCCTCTCTGCGTCACCCACGTAGGCCCTCTAGTGACTACGTAGTCTACTGCCTCTGCATCTGCCTCTCCAACCTCTGCGTTGGTCTTATGCTGTTGTTTCTGACTCTCTGTTTCGTACTTGTTGCCTCCGACTGCTTTCCAAACCACTAGTTTGAATCTATGTCACATGGTTCGGGTTCGAATTCGAGTTCGACAACGATTAAGTTCGATTCGAATTCGAATTTTCCGATCAGGTTCGAATGAGGTTTGGCATTAGGTTCGACTATACATATTTTTCAAATATATTATATATATATAATAATATATTATATATATATGACCTCGGTCTAATTGAGCAGGAATAACCTTGTATAATGGACGTTGCAAAGATTGAAGGATTAGAGATTCTCGGCATACCTATGAGGATCTTAGCTGAATGGAGTAGCAAAGATCTAGGACAAAGGCACAGTGTCAATGGATCTTGCATAGCAGTCTTGGCATCAAAGCCTCGATGATACTCGTGTAGAAGTCTAGACTCTAGACAAAGAACAACAGTGATAGAACCTCTCTCTCGGCCTAATAAGATTGATGTTAGACGTTGTCACACACACACACACACACATATATATATATATACTACAATTGTGGCACAATAACAAAGCTGCAGAAATTATCATTCTCAGAGGATACAATCCCTGCATAACAAAGAGCCACAATAACCATTACAGTCTCGGAATAAATGAGACAGTAAGGACCTCAGTATAGTGAGGAATAATATCTCATCTCGGTGGATCTATTTCTTAACAGTCAATGTATATATATATGTAATGGAAAGATCTTCGGATCCCTCACTATCTTTACATGATCTCACTGTCTTGGTGTAAGAAAGATCACAATGATTCTGCAGTCATGGAATACACTTTCGCATGATCACAGTCAACATGATGGTCTAGAGTACAGTGATGAAGGTAGGATAAAACAACCATCATGGCTGTCATAATGAAGTTCTCAGTGCATCATTAAAAAAATTGAACCTTAAAAAATTCGCCTTCAGGTTCATTGAGGTTCGTTTAGGTTCGACTTGAGGTTCGAATTTCAGGTTTTTGCGAACCTGAACGAATTTCAAATTTTCTTTTTAGGTTCGCCGAACCCTGTGACATAGGTTTGAATTTCTTAACCCCGCTCCATAAATTGAATTGACTGGTCTCCCTTAGTGTGTTCTCCTACTGACCCTCAAGCCTCTTCTTATACTTTTCCTGTTGGTCCTTCAATGACTGAGATTAAATCTCTAATCAATGGCTAAGATTAGATTTGGCTTGATCCATGACTTTTGGAACCTTCTAACCTAGTTTTATATTAATACCCATTAATATTTTATTTTTCCTAAGTTTAGACTTAGGACATCCATTAAACTTAGGACCTCCATTAAACTTAGGACCTTCATTAAAAATATTAATTATTTTAATATCTCCCAAAACGGTTAGAATCTGCCCAAACCATTTATGGGTCTTGGAGATCTCATGTGCTTTAGCCTCTCCACCAATTCTCAAGGCTAGAGCACATCCGATGCTACCCCAAATCAACACTCCCTCTTACCGAGGATTGTGCTCTAGTAATACTCCACAATGAACATTACTCTGATCATACGGTATCGGTACTTGTGCTGATGCTAAGCCTCCATGCCCAACATCCTCTACACTGCTGCATCCTGTTCTGCTGCCCATGTCTCTATCACTGCCACTGCTACATTTGTACTGTAGCTCCCTCTGCATCCATGTTGTTGCTAGTCCATCTTCCGAACACTGCAAACTCCTCATCATGTTGCATCGTGCTACTGCTAACTACTACTGCACTGAAACATGATACCCATTTATGCTACTGAAATGGATTCTTTATCATCCCCATCTTCTCCCTGAAATAATCAAACTTGGTTCTTCCAAGGGCCTTGGTAGGGATGTCTGCCATTTGTTCTCCTGTAGGAGTGTAGCTCAACTGTACAGCTCCTCGTTGGACACAGTCTCTGACAAAGTGACACCAGATATCAGTATACTCTAAACGATCGTGAAACACTGGATTCTCAGAGAGCTTGATGTAACTCTGATTATCACACATGATCCTGGTCACCTCCTTCTTTCTTCTGAATAGGTTCACAAGCATTTTCCTAAGCTATATGGCCTCGCACAAAGTTGTGCTTGCAGACATATATTCTACCTCTGCTGAGCTCAGAGCCACAAATTTCCGTTTCCTATTGCACCAAGAGGTCATTCCTGATCCAATGTTGAAACAGTACCCAAAGGTACTTTTTCGATCCATTGATCTTCCTGCCCAATCTGCATTAGTAGATCCACTCAATCTGATATCCTTATCCCTAGTGTACAAGGGTCCATAATCTACTGTTCCCTGTAAATATCTGAGAACATGTTTGGTTGCTGTCCAGTGTGCACTCTTCGGTGCCACCATGAACTAACTGATGGTGTTGACAGCGTAGCAAATGTCTTCTTTGGTATTGACCAGATACATTAGGGACCCTATGAGCTGCTTGTATAAGGTGGGATCAACATCCTTGTCTGCTGATGACATTGGAGTAGCCATGGGTCTACAGTCCTCCATCCTGAATCTCTTCAGGATTTCTGTAGCATATCTTCCTTGCCCAAGGAAGATCTCCCCCTTTTTCTTCCAAACTTCCAACCCTAGGAAATAATGCATTCGTCCCAAATCCTTCATGTCGAATTTCGTGGCTAAATTCTTCTTGCAGTCCCCGATAAGCTTGGATGATCCTGTCAGGAAGAGATCATCCACATATAATACTAAGATTAGAGGCTCATTCTCTACCACCAGATAGTAGAGATTTGGATCTGCGTCACCCTTGACAAATCCCATTTTCTGCAAGTAGCCATCAATTCAACCATACCATGCTCTAGGTGCCCGTTTCAGCCCATAGAAGGCTTTCTTCAATCTACATACACGAGACTTCTTCTCATGTGTCTCAAAGCCCTCTGGTTGTTCAATGCGTACATCTTCTTCTATCACTCCGTTCAGAAATGTCTTTTTGACATCCATCTGATGAATCTCCCACCTTATTTGTGTTGCAAGAGATATCACGGTTCTAATAGATGTATACCTGGCTACCGGGGCGAAGGTCTCTTCGTAGTCAATTCCTTCCTTTTTAGCATACCTCTTAGCCAAAAACTTGGCTTTGTATTTCTTAACACTGTCGTCTGTAGCGTATTTGATCTTGTAGATCCATCTAAAACCTACCATTAATATGTCTTGAGGCCTTGCCAGACATCGTTTACCATAATGGAGTTGTACTCCTCTACCATCGCATCCAACCAAACCTGATGTTGAGCTGCCTCCTAAAAGCTGGCAGGCTCCCCATCCTGAGCTACTAATGCCTGATATCTATCTAGTTGTTTTTGCTCCCTCTTATTGTTCCTCGGCGCATCGATGAAGTCCTCTGCATCTCGCAGAATCTGATGAAGTTCCCTGCTTGTTCTTCCTTTGCCAGTAGGTGCTTCTATTAGCTCTTCCTCGTCTTGTGTTTCTTCCTGACCCGAGGAAGAATTCTTTTCTTCTGTTGGTTGAAGAGGTTTGACCAACGGTTCCTCTTTTGACTGCTCCTCAAAAGGCATTTCTCGAGATTTTCTAAAAGCCCTATCCTCCATGAATTTCACATCTCGTCGAACTACTACCTTCCTGCTCCTTGGAAGATAGATTCTATATGCCTTAGCGTTCTTGCTATATCCCACTAGATATCCTCTCTCTGTAGTTTGATCTAGCTTCTTCCTCTTTTCTTCGGGTATGCAGCAATATGCTAAGCTCCCAAATATCCCGAAATGATTGACTTTAGGCGTCTTCCCTGAGAAGACTTTCTCTAGAGTAATCTTGCCCAATGCCCGATGAGGAGTTCTATTATGAACATAGACTGTTGTGTTGCATGCTTTTGCCCACAGGAATTTTGGCATATCCTGATCATGCATCATGACCCTAGCTGCTTCTACAATAGTCCTATTCTTTCTTTCTGCTACTCCATTCTGCTCCGGATTGTATGGAGCTATCCACTCTCTTCTGATGCCCCAAAAATTAGTGAAGTCCTTATTGACATACTCTCCACCACTATCTGAGTGCAAAACTTTTATTTTCTTCCTAGTCAGATTCTCCAACAAAGCCTTGAACTCTTTGAATCGTTTGAAAACCTCGTCCTTGGTTTTCAGAAAATAAATCCAAGTTTTCTTTGAGTGGTCATCAATGAAGGTAAGGAAGTACTCGACATCACTAAGAGCTTTAGTGGACATGGGTCCATAGATATTTGAGTGTATCAATCCTAGTACACTCTTGGGCCTGTTTTTACTTCTAGGAAACACTGCTTTGGCATACTTTCCCAGGGCACATCCTCTGCATACATCATCTTGTTCCGTAATAAGATCCGGAACTCTTGTTACAATGCTCCTGAGAATTCTCAAAGCCCAATGGTGCAAATGTCCCATTCTTCTGTGCCGTAGTTCGTTCAAATCCTTGTCTCCATGACTGCCTATTAGTGCCATTGGTGATTCTAGTTGTAGTCTGTACAACCTGTTACTTTTTATCCCGATTTGCACTTTCTTTTTCTAGCTCGGGTGTTTGACGTATACTTTCTCCTTGATGAAGAAAACGTCATAGCCTTTGCCTTGAACTTGCGACACAGAAAGTAAGTTCATCCCCAATCCTGATACATGCAACACATGGGTAGCACGAAACCGCTCTCTCGTTTCTGTTTGAAAAATGATGGTACCCCTCCCTATTGGAGTACATTTTGCCTTGTTCCCCATGGTAATATGAAAGTTCATCTTCTCCTCTTGATAATCTGAGAAACATTCTTGGATTCCTGTCATATGCGAAGAGGCCCCATTGTTTATATACCACACCTCTAATGATGCAGAGCTAGTCACACAAGCCACTTCTTCTTCCAGCCTGGAAGCCAACATAGAGAAATCGAAATCACTTTCTCTTGTGCAATTTTCTGAAAATCTGTGCGAGTCTCCTAACATAGATGCCTCTGCATCATGGTCTCGACGCATAATTGATTTTCCCTTCTTGTTTCTGATTACTTGCTCTGATACCATGTGAAATTCTATGAGTGCAACAACTGATTTATTTTACCTACTTATCTCCCAATAAGTTATTTATGAAACTCCTTCAGTAAACATTAAAATAAATTTTGGTGCAGATATCACATGATAATCCAGAAACAAACACATGCACAAGAATCAACACATCGACACAAATATTTTGGACAATGGTCCTCGGAAAAACCCAATGTGGGAAAACCGGTGCAGCAGGGGAGGATTTTATTATTTAGCAATTCTTCAGTACAATTGGGTGCCAAACTGGCTTACCCAACAGAGAGAAAATTATCTAGCACTTCTCCCAGTCTTAGCGTCAGGGTAGTTGACCTCTGTGTAGCTCCCAGACCCTTAGCGTCAGCTCCTACTTCTTTGCGTCACCCATGCAAGCCTTCCAGTGATTGCACAGTCTGCTGCCTCTGCGTCTGCCTCTCCAAGCTTTACGCTGGTCTTCTGGTGTTGTTCCCGACTCTCTGTTCCGCACTTGCTGCCTGCTGCTGCTTTCTAGACCTCTAGTTCGAATTCCTCAGCTAACCCCGCTCTAGAAATCGAACTGACTAGTCTCCCTTAGTGTGTTCTCCAATTGACCCTCAAGCCTCTTCTTATACTTTTCCTGTTGGTCCTTCAACGACCGAGATTAAATCTCTAATCAATGGCTTAGATTAGATTTGGCTTGATCCATGACTTTTGGAACCTTCTAACCTAGTTTTGTATTAATATCCATTAATATTTTATTTTTCCTAAGTTTAGACTTAGGAACTCCATTAAAAATATTAATTATTTTAATATCTCCCAAACCGGTTAGAATCTGCCCAAACCATTTCTGGGTCTTGGAGATCTCATGTGATTTAGCCTCTCCACCAATTTTTAAGGCTAGAGCACATCCGATGCTACCCCAAATCAACACTAAACAATTATCAAACATTAAGAGTTTGATTCTTTTCCTTGTGTGATTCTCTATCAATGCCTTGAAATCTTGGAACATATCAAATGCTTCGTCCTTGCGCTTCGAGTAGAATATTGATGTCTTTTGGGATAAGTCATCCACAAAGATTATATAATATAGATAACCACCCAGAGATTTTACCGGCATGGTTCCACATAAATCATAATGTATGAGCTGTAGAATATCACTGGTCTTGCTTTTGCTAGAAGGAATGGTCCCCTTGACTTCTTTCCACTGGCACATCCCATACATACCCCATCTTGCTTAGTTTGAACTTCATGCATTCCAGAAACCATCCTTCTTACTTTAGGCAGGGCTTCATAGTGTAGATGAGCAAACCTTCGGTGCCATAACTCACTTTGATGATTGCTATCATGTACCATTGCTCGCAATGGTCTTCCATTGACTCTATAGAGTCCTTCAATTCTAGATTCCAAGGTGAATGCATCCCTCATGTGAGATTCCATAGGCTAGGTGAGGACCTTTCTTCTTATGAAGGCAATTCTCATCCCTTTGTCTTCCAAGGAAGATATAGATACAAAGTTCTTCTTTAATTTCGATACATACATAACATCATGAAGAAGTATGATTTCCCCATAATCCAAATGAAATGTGAGAGAACCAAAACCCTTCATAGGATAAGTAGAGTTGTCCCCAAGAATGATCTTCAGATTAGTCTCCCTCTCAACCAAATTTGAGAGGACTTCACGATATCCAGAGAAATGTCAAGAGGCCTCACTGTTTTCCAACCAACTATCACACGAATCCAGAGGAGAAAACCTAATAAGAGCAGAAATAAGAATACATTTAGATTGAGTAGCGGCTGCGTTATTTCCATACCTTGATCTCTTTTGAGGACAATGGCCTTCTTCACGATCATCAGGAGCATCTCTTCTTCTTCTATCATATCTTCTTCTTCTTTCATCTCCTCTTCTTCTATTGTTAACCCTGTTATTGTTGAAGCCATGATTGTTGTTGTAGTTCGACCTTGGAGGATTGTCATTTTTTGGACAGTCTTTTGCAAAGTGTCCATACCTATGAGACTTGAAACATTCAACTTTGTCCTTCTTAAATCTTGTTTGAGAGTCCCTGGATGTTGTCTTTCTTGAATTAAATGATCTTCCTCTTCCTTTCTTCTTCTTGTCTTGAGCAACAAAGGCAAAGGGCTCTCCTTCTTCATGCTTTTGAATTCTCCCTCTGGAAATAATCCCGGTTTCTTCTTGAGTACGTTTACCAACCAATTCAGCAAATGTTGGGAACTTATCATTATTTCTTATAGTGGAATGAATGTCTCCCAAATTGGAGGAAAACCTTGAAGTGCAACAAGGACTAGTTCTCTATTAGACATAGATTCTCTAGTAGCGAGCAATTGATCCTTGAGTTGAGATAATCTCATAAAATATGATGGCACAGTCTCTCCCTTGTTCATCTTGATGTCCTTGGTTTGTTTTTTCAAGGAGAGAATGTGATTCAAATTGTTGACCTCAGACATCCCAACCAGCTTATCATAGATATCCTTCTTCAACTTTCCAATGTAAGTAAGCAAATGATCTTTCGAAGAATCAATAAGTATTTTCTTGGCTTTGATCTCATTCTTATACTTGGCCTTGGCAGTAGCAAGGGCATTTTTCGATGGCTCAGGTATTTTTCCTTCCACATTCAAAAACATCATTTTCATCCAAAGTTACTTCCAACCAAATCTTCCAGGCAACAGAATTAGATGAGTCACCCAACTTATCTGCATCCTTGAAGTATGAGGTAGACATCTTGACCAAGTAGCTTCTTCCAAATAGACTCCTTCAAAGATGATTGCTTTTGTCTCTTGTCTCCTTGGGCTTGTCTTCACCTTAGCTCTGATACCATCATAAATTTCCAATGTTCTATGCTTAGCACAATCACTTGCAACAATTCTTCTTCAATTAGCAATCACTTTTCCAATAAATTCAATCTTTCAATGGCAGTAAGCAATTGTAGATAGAATAGTAATTCAAATGTAATATTGAAGACAACCAAGAGTAATAACAAGAGACAAGATTTGGTCAAAGACCAAGGAAAAATCCCACAAGGGGGAAACCCTTTCAAAATTCTTCTTCTATTAGATTGTCATCAAATGTTTAGCAGAGAGATACAATGTTCCAGTTCATCAACAATGAGTTGAAGGTGAACAAATTTGACTATCTAATTCAACTAACCAAAATCCAATGAGAGATAAGCCCAAAAGTCAAATACGATCCAAAGTCAAAGTCTACAATTGTTGGTAAAAGTCAATAATATTCAAAGATGCCCTATCTAGTTCAAAAGTCAATAGTCAAAACTGCTCCAAAAAGTTCGTCCAACCTACCAATAAATTCAACCTTCCTTGTTGGTCCAACATTAGTCAAAACAATCAAAATTTTGCCTTCATAAATTTGGTCAAAGTCAACATTTGACTTGGGGAAACCCTAATTGCAGGTCCTTGTCAACGTTGGTCAAACAACCTAGAAAAGTGTGGTCAAACTGCCTTTCACCTCGACCTTCCAAAATAGATCGAAATCTAGTCAAACCAAGTCAATGTTGGTCAAATCCTAAAATAGAAGATGAATTCGGCCAATCAGAAAAGACTCTCTCCTTCACATGTGTGAAAAGAACCTATAATTTCAGAGCTATACAAACCATAGAAGAGAAGAAAATGAATGTGATGATGATTCTCCAAAGTGATGTGACAAGAGGTCTATTTATATGTGTCTCAAGGGGTTGATTTAGCTTGTGCAAGCCGACTTGTACTTTTGTGGACATGTGGGTTTCACCTTAAAAATTAAAATTTTCCTTGACCAAATTAAATTCTTCCAAGGGCGAGAGGGTTCTTTCTTGATGAGGAAGGCTATCTAATGGAGGAATTTGTCCCTGAATTGCCAAATTAACAAAGATTGCCAATATGGGGACCGAACCACATTAAAAGGGATGCCGCAACTAAAGATGGCCCTTGCCACTCTTGACTCAACCTCTTTCCCCCCTTGATTATCAAGCATTTTCGACAATCTACTCTCGTTGTTTGGATTTGATGGCTTGGATATCTCTTCCATTGTGAGCTCCCTCCTCTTTCTTGCTTCGTGAACAATCCTTGGTTCATTGCTAGCACCTAGGCAAGGATTGCTAGCGCCATCCACACTGATTTTTCTTCTTTGATACTTCAACCTTTGAGAATCACCTTTCTCTCTCCTGAATGTAACCCTCACCTCCGGATCTCTGGTATGTGCACAAGCTTCAATACCCATTATCTGTGCATGTAAAATGTGAGGCTTCACTCTTATGTAAGAGCCCTTGAAGATCCTATCACTTTTGCATAAATTGCATCTCCATTCCAGTGTACCCCTAGCATCCATTTGCTTGAGCTTGGTAACATACTTCCAAAGAGGATAGTATTCTTCCTGCCTGGTTGCTTGAATAGATCTAGGGCCACTAGAAACACCACTTTGAGAAGCCATGAACGCTGCAAAAACAAAAATAAATCACTCACCAAAACAATTGCTAGCCATGCCCTTCTTTTTGTTGCCTAGGCCTTCTTCTTGCTGCCCACAAAACCATGCCATTCTTCTGGCAAGAAATGCACCAAAGCTTGCTTCCGATGCTCCAAAACACAACTAAAATGCTTGGTGATGTTGTAGGAAGCTCCTCCCGTTGAAGAGTATGTGAGAAATGAGCGAATGAAGTGCGTTTTTTTAGAAAGAAAGAGTCTGATAGGGTCTTTAGAGAATTCTAATTTTTTTAATGAAATTAACTTAGGCATGAAATAAAGTCTACGAAAAATGTTTAATTAAGTGTTTTTAGGCCATAGAATGTCTAATATTTGGTTGCTTGATCGGGCCCGAAATAATGTCATGATTTTCACCCGAAATGGCCCCAAAATGCCATCGGCCGTACTATACGATGTTTCAAAATCACGAAACGTCATATGGTATGGTTGGCGCGCTTTGGGGTTGTTTCAACGTTTCAATGCATTTTGGGTACCAATACGTTGCTCAAGGAGGTGTTTTGTCCAACATGGGACCACTTATAAGCCTTGGACTTGCAACAACGTTGAATTTCTAGCAAGTTGAAAAATTCTTGGTATCAAAACCCCCTAGGTACAAAATCCAAAAAATTATTCTTGCAAATAATAAAACTTATAATGGCTGGAAATTATTTCTTTGAGCTACAAATACAAGATATAGAATTGGAAATAGCCCCAAGGGATAGCTTAGTTGGTCGAGTTCTTGTTGCTAAGTACCTCGCCTATCGGGAGGCCATGGGGTCAAATCTCCTCGACGCCCTTGGGTTTAGGCCTTGCTAGTTTGGTCGGCGGGTAGATCTCTTTGGGTTGATCTACCTGAATTTTCCCATGGATATAGCGGCCACTCAGTGTCTGTGAACCACATTTTAAAAAAATGAAGATATAAAATTGGAAAATAATTTATAGCTAATACAAGGTGATTTAGAGGTAGTTATTTGGTAGAAGTGCATGTTGTAAACCAAAAAATCTGCAGTAAAAGGTATGCTACAAATATGTATTTCTGCAGATTTGCAAAAACACTTAATACACACATGGAAGATATGGAAATAGGCTCAAAAAACAAATATAATTTTCTTTGGTGTAGATATTGAAATTTAGGTCTTTTATTCCAAGGATTTACTAGCTAGAAAGATAGGATATTTATAGCAAGCTAATAGAAAACTTTAAAAAAGAAAGAAGAAAAAGGAAAAAAGATTTTTAAATTTTCTAAATAAATGGTTGAAAAGTGAGGCTTACCTTGGCCTTTTAACTTACCAATTTGTAGAGTTGCGATCATAACCCTTCCTTTGTCAACTTTCTATTTGAGACTAGAGAAGAGTGAGGAGTTGAGGGTAAAACTATCCCACTCTCTTAGTTTTGAACCACCTATAAGAAAATTGATCTCGTTGGGAGGATCTACTCCTTCAAGATGTCCCAACTACAATAACAATATTAGTGCCAATAGCTCACAATCCGATTGGAGATCCCCCCTAGAAGGCTTGTCCAACACTTGAAAAGTGTATTTTTGGATACTCAGGGTGAGGTGAAGGCTTGAGCCTTGGTCTCTTCTTCTGCGCGACCGTCTATCTATCAAAGATCACTACAGTAGTCTTGTGATAATAGAAATGTACTTGCAAATTAATTCTATAAAGCAGAACGACAAAGGTGAAAGCTACGAAGGAAAAATATAGAAGAATCAACTCAATGGATAGTATTTTTGTATATGGTTTCTTTGTTGTACGGTATCAAATGATCTCATAGTAACAACCTCAAATGGGAAGACAAGCTAGCATTTTATAATGTTTTTTGCTAATGACTTGTTTCCTCCTTGCATTAAAATAATATTTATGACTTGACTTGGAGACTAAGTTGACTTGCATAAAATAATTTTTTTACTACATGACATTTCCCACAATGGTGGGTCTAATCATTTCACAAATCTTAAGAGAGTTTAACATTCCATGTGCGAAGAATCCAGAAGTCAAAAGAATGAAGAATAGTAGCATTTAGTACTCCATTGTTCCTTTAGAAGCCTCTCCAACGTTCCTCCTTGCAAAGTTCAAATTGTCCTTGGGAATTGGCTCGATCATCTTGTATCTTACACCACTTGAAGAAGATTCATGCCTTTTCCCTGGTTTTGAAGTTCCCAGTGTCACCCACTGTGGTGTCATAATTGTCATGATCTTGACTTTGCAACAACTAAATTTTTGTCCACATCCTTATCTTCTTGGTCTAAGATTCCTCCAACATTCTTCTTGATTTTTCCAATAGCTCTTTCACCCTTTAACTTGACTTTTCCATGCATATTAACTCGAACTTTGACCACCTTTCTCTATCTCCAATGCCCTTGCTTACTTGGCCAAGCATTCCATTGATCTTGGTCTTGTTTGTGATGCCATAACCTATAGTATGCCCTGTCAGCGCCAAAAGTCCATTGTACTGCCACATAAGCTTGGTTAATGCCACCTCATCAGGCTTGAACCATGGATTTCTAATGCCTTTGAAGATGTGCAAAAACTAAGACATGGGTTTTGTTCCTCATACTGTGTGTACCACTTTGGGTATAATGAATGTCCAAAGTAACCTAATGCTCCACTTGTTTTACTTGTATTGGTACTTGGAAACTTGTGCCACTTGTTGACTAGCTTTGAATAGTCATATCTTGAGAATGCCTTCACCAAATGGAAAAATTCCACATGTCATGTCATCCTCTCATCAAGCCTACAATCTAAGACCAATTTGACTTTTTGACTTTCGTTACAACTTTACATTGGGAAACATGAATTGCCTTGGGAAGTATAAAATTGTTGAATTTTTGTAGTCATGGCCGGTCTTCATAAATGAAAAGGATAAATATGAAAGTGACTTTCAAGTCACCTTCAAGAGAGGGAAAATGAATTTTGAAATTCAAATTATTCTTCCCTCCAAAATCAAGTCGTCCAACCCCAAAGGTTCAAGTCTGTCAAACCCTTTGACACACCTATTCGGGCTCATTTATTTACTATATAAAGGAAACTTGTTTTCCTCATTTGGACACCAACTCACATCAACTCATTCCATATACATATTGTTCTGTTCGTGCAAAGGGAAGAGAGATAACAAACCGACTTTATGGGCAGACCAAAGTTTCTTCTGAGGCAATTTGAAGTTCTCTGACGCTGACTGAAATCTCTGAGGCATAAATGACAGAATTTCTGAGGCTATCTCAGTTGGATGAATTTATCACAGTTTGACCAAGTTTGGCCTAGGTTTGGTCACTGGTCAGTTTGACTTTATTTGACTGGAAAGTGTAGATTGTATCTCTTATTGAATTGGACTATTTCTCTAAGAAAAGGGTGCTAGATTTTTCCCTTGTTAGGGTTTGCCAGGATAAATTGTGTCTCTTGTGTTTGACTCTCTTCATGTTTCTACTGTCATTATTGTCTTTGTTGTTGAAGATTTTCTATGTATAATTGATTAATGATGAAGTGACACAAGATAAATAATGAAGAAATCGTTGGAAGTAATCATCAGTATAGGAAATCCTAAAAAAATCAATAGAAATGTTGTTGACTTTGAGACTTCCATGTCTGAGAAATATCTGAGAGATACTACACCAAAGCCAAGGCCACCTACAAAGTCAATAAATTCATAACTATGTGAAAAGACATACATGCACCTAACATATGCTGGATTGGCCCCTACACTAGTGATCACCTCTACAAAAGCAAGGATCCTCTAAGACCATGAGTCCTCATATAAGCCCATCAAAGGTCCTCCAATCCTATCCAAGACGAAAGGGGATAAGATGAATTCAAAGGGACTGGCCATGGTTCAACACCCATGGTTACCTGATATAAGGCCTCATATGGTTGTTACATGGCTTTGACTTGTGACCTTGGACTTACAATGGTGTGAAAAATATCCAAATGATTATAGGTGCCCTTTTTAGTGTAAAGCATAACAAGAGCGATAAAGCGATCTATTAGAGAGTGAAAAAGCTACACAGAGGTTTCTCTTCCTCACAAAGCCTAGAGATTTTCAATCAA
This sequence comes from Pinus taeda, assembly GCA_000404065.3. Taxonomy (NCBI): domain Eukaryota; kingdom Viridiplantae; phylum Streptophyta; class Pinopsida; order Pinales; family Pinaceae; genus Pinus; species Pinus taeda. The sequence continues at coordinate 31,379 of APFE031495647.1, forward strand.
AATGGAGATGAAATGTAAAGAAGCTATACTTAGGTTTCTTAATGGAAACTTGATAATAATCTTGCAAAGGAGATGTTAGAGTCATAAAAGATTCAACACATTTGGTGAAAAAATCAATGAAACCCTAATTTTACAACAAGTACAAGATGGAAGAAGATAATTACAATAAATTTGCACAAAATCACTATAAAATCATCATTTATCATCCAAAAGAAAATCCATCCAATCAAAATATTCTTTCAAGAGAATTTGTTCATTCAATGCTCCATAGCAACCAAGAGAAAAAGGACAACTAGTGCACACTCTCTCAAGTGTGAATGTGAATGCTACAATGATCCAAGGCTAAATCAACTTCCCTCTCAATTTAGCCTAAAAATTGACTAAAAGCTCTAAAAGTGATAAAATATGTGATTGCAAGTTAATTAGGTCACAAGTCGACCTCAAAGATAGTTATCTGAATAAATACACAAAAAAACCTCTTTTAACCCACACATGTGAGCTAAAAGGTCTCCAAAGGTGATCTATTGAAATTTGGGCAATTTCGAGATGAATTTTCCCAAAGGGAGACCCAGTTACCCCAAGGAAATCCTAATGTATCCTAAGAGAATTTATATTGGTCAATAGAAGAAATCTAATGGATAAAAAGAAATATTAATATATTGGGCACTTCTCTTATTATTATTAATGTGGCAACTTTTCATTAAAGAAAATATGTTTAAAAGGGAAATTTAAATTTTCCTGCCAATATTTGAAATTGGCCTCATCAAAGACGAGGGCTACATTGACATCAAAGTCACCCCATCAATTAATATAAATAAAGGGTTTGAGGAAGCTCATTTGTATCATCACAGTGAGAGCGAAGGCAGATGTGATTCATATATATTCGCTGCTTTCTGTGGCTTGTATCTTATGTGTGGTTCTTAGTAATTGGTTCCTAATTGGTTCACTTTCTTCTATTATTTGTATCCTCCCTGTATTCTACAGTGTGGCTCATATATCAAAGGCATATGCTCTGTGACTCGTTATTAACTCTGTATGTCTGTTGTTCTTTGAGGCTTGATAGTTTGCTACAACTCGCATTCCTACACAATGGGACCCACATTACATTTCTTTATGGTTTGATACATACAATGACTCGCTCATCGCATCTATCCAGCAATTATATTCCTGTGGCTCGATATGGCATTGCATCTGTCCAATTGAATTTCAGTGACTCGATACTTTAGATGGGTGACTCACATTTGGGATCATATGATGGCACACACAGTACGCACAGTGGCTTATTCTGGATGGTGGCATGTTCTGAGGCTTGCACTAAAGACTTCAGTGAAATTCACATTCTTTCTGTTGCATTGCCCTTCAATTGAACTTCTGTAATTTATGTGGCATCAATCTATGGGTAAACTCGCATTCTTTCGGTATTACTTTTGTTTTGAATGGCAAGTATCACAGAGTGGCATCTCTGGTTCATATATTCAATGATTCACGTCACAATGAAAGAATGACACAGTACTGCTTTACAGTAGTATGGTACATCGTATGCAGTTCAGTAGCATTGTATTAGAAGGACACAGTATTGCTTTACAGTAGTATGGTATATTGTATGCAGTTCAGTGGCATCGTATTAGAGTGACATATTATGGTATGTATATGACAGTGATTCATATAGAAGACATGGTGGACACCCTTATGTTATATATGACATGGCAGACACCCTTATGGTATGTATGACATGCAAGACACCCTTTTGATATGTAAGTCAATGACAGTGATTTGTATAGCAGACATGGTAGAGACCCTTAATGTATGTATGTCAGTGACATGGTATAGTAGACATGGCAAGACATTTTAATATATCAGAGTGATAGGATATGGCTTGGACCTTGATCTATGGCAGTGGCTTGGTATGATTGTGATCTGATGTGGTAGTACCTTCAATATCGCTGTGAGTTTGATACAACAGAGATGGATGGCTCATCTCCTTGGCAGCATGATATACTTGATATAGCCCAGGAGATGTGACAATGCTTGATGATGATATGGAAAAAGCTTTCTTGAACTCATTTGGTTATCTAAAGTCAATTTGCAATCAAAGGTGTGAACTGATTAGATTGGCCCTAGGAGGCATGATGTAATGATGTATCTCACTATGGATGCACTTTGTATCTCAACTGAACAATTTATGAATATCTAATAGAGGAAATATTTGGTTGGGTTTTCCCCCTTGTGGGGTTTTGCCCTGGTCCCTGACCTAAATCATGGTGTCTCTATTGTTTTTGTTTTTCTTCTGTTGTTCCTTATTGTTCCGCTGCACTGTTGATGATATTGTTCTTTCTAGCCCTAAAAATTAACAACATCATCCTCCAAAAGGTGCATCTCTCATCAATATATGTGATGAATGACTCAATAACGTGTTTCTCACTTCAAAGCCATATCTCCACATCAAAAGGGTGTTCAATCAACAAACAAAGGCTCCCTCCACAAGGTGTCATCATCAAAACTAGCCCACACTCAATCCAAGCCCATGAAAGGGGATGTCATGGAGCTAGGGCAACATCAAGTCATCATCATCATCAAATCATCTTAGAAACAGGGAAATGTTCATCAAGAAGGTGCAATGCGAGCTTGGGGGCATCCTCTCAACTTTATTTGATTCATCATTGACCCCTTAAAGATGAAACATTTTATTGCTCATTGGGGTTAGGATAAACATAGTTCCCTTTATTTAGATAGCTTATGCATTAGTTGGGAACTGGGTGAGGCCTAATGAGGGGGTTAGAGTTCAGGATAGGCTTTTGTCCACACACTTTCATTTATCCCTGTCAATCTTTTGTATTTTGACACTGTGGCACATGCTTTTTCTTTATTTCTGTTGCATCAACTTCTTGGGGAAAAATTTCGTGGCCCATTCTTGAGGATGAAGAAAACAATGAACCAATATTGGTGACAAATAACAATCAACCTGAAGATGGGATGTGGATCCGAGGAAGAGGTGGAAAATGTTAAATATGGATTATCATGGATACACAACATCAGTTACAGCCTCCTAATTGTGCCCCTCCTAGACAGTGGGAGAAAGGCCTCAAGGGAGGTCACACTAGACTAGGGACAAGAGATAACCACCAAGGTGAAGCATGGAAACAAGAATGCAGTGGTTTCTTATCGAATTCAACCTGTGATCCATACTAGAATGCCCTTATACATTAAATGAAAATGCTTGAATACAAAAATAATTAATGTACCTCTTTTTGATGACCCACTTTCATCTGATGAGTAGGCTAGATGAAATAAAGCACTAACCGGCACATGGATAGGAGGCATCTAAGGCTAGCTATCTCTGGTTCATCATAGGACTGCTGGCTGGCAGGTTGAAAAATAGGAGAATTTTTTTCTCCTAGGGTTTACCCACTTGGGGTAACATGACAGAAGCTTCGCTAAAGTTGACTACTTGAAATTTTAAATGTGCATATTTTATTCATAGTAGCTCGCTTGAAAGGGCCAGGCATTGTTGTGAAGACATGTCAGGGAAATTCAGGCGCATACTCATGTGCTATGAGTATAACATATAAGATACATTTATAATATGCTAATGGAAGATTACTAATGTCATAGACTTGGCAAAACCGTGTTCTTGTTGAAACAAATAATTTTTGTGGACCTGATGGGTAGAGTTTAGTTTGGAAGTTGTCAAATTGCAAGCCCTTCATACATGCTGTGGTAATGGCATTGTTATGTTAATACATACATATTATTGTATTTTATTTGGGCCTACTTGTGAATCATTTAGCATCAATGTCCATTGATTCATGTGTACTTGAGTTTTCCTGCAATATGCTTTTTAGAATGTGCAATGTTATTTTTTATTATTTGATGATCTATAAAAAATAATAGATTAATATTGAACAGTTGTTTGACATGCAGAAATGGTGCAAAGCATGTGTTTTACTAGATGGTTTGAACCGAGGCCTTCCAAAACTTGGAATTAGTCGAACTAGGGGACGCCATGCTTTAAAAATTGATATGCCTGCTACAGATGGAGAAGCTGAAATGCAAACAGAGTTGACAAAGAGCAAGCCATGTGTGTCCCTTGATTTTTGATTAATTAAACTTTTTACTGAATTTAAGAAATGTGTTTTTGATGGTCTTCAAATTTTTAAAAGGCTTCTCAAACTTGGTGTAGTTTTGTACATTTTTTCTGTATGATTGTTTACACAAGGCAAGGGTGCCTGATGAATATTTCTTGTAGTGGCAAGTCCGTTTTGTTACTACAGACATCTAAAATAGCCCCTGTGATTTTTTTGCCAAGAGGTAAAATTGTAAATATCTCAGGCATTGAAATAAGTGAGAAGTCCTTCAATGGATATATTAGTGATGTTGTTACTATTAACAACAAATGAATTTTGGCTTGTGGATTCTCGAGTTAAGCAGGGATCAACTTTAGTCTTTGACCAATTTACAGACAGGTCTGTCCTACTGCAAAATATTAATTGACATAACATGATAATGGGGAAAGCTCTGTTATATAGGATCAGCATATTTCAGTAATATAGTCCGAACTTTGTTCATATCATGTAGATGTTCATAGAGATCTTTCTTAGTTGCATCTATATCATTGTACATGCTGTTTTAGTTGTAGAAAACAATAAAGCATATTTACATTGGTGGTTCTTACTATTTTTTATTGATTATCTCATATGTCCTCTGCCTCCTACAATCAACCTAGTGGTTAATATATGGACACACAAAAGATTGTAATTCAACTTCTTGAATCATTGTTGAGTCCAATGAATTGTGGTATGGTCTTATTTTTTCAGAGCAGGCAACTATTTAAAAAGAATGGATTGGTTTTGACTATAGTGAAGAAGAAAATGGATCGACTTTGATCTCACTATACAGTTTCTCTGGTAGTACAGTAATTTACATCCAATTTTAACCACCTAGCATTGCAAGACAGACAATTGTTTGTTCTCTTACAATTTAATCCCAACCTTGACCTTGCCTTTCGTCCCAAAATCCCCTTCAAAAAGGTCGTGTTTTGGAAGGTAAGTTCAAGTAATACCTTGCCTTTGCAAGTACTTTGGGCTTGCTTATCTTGCCTTCCCTTTTAGAAAAGCAGAATTAATCTTTTAGATTTGCATACCTGAATTTGCAAAGAGGGAGGACTTGTTGGTTTTTCTCTTAACTAGAAGGGAGAGGGAGGTGGTCTTTACGTCTCAACTAAGAAGCCCACCCTAGAAAAGGTTCGTCTGTCAAAATCAATCCTTGCTCTTGATATTTATTATCAGTAAGAGGTAAAACACAGAAGACAATAAAGATATGAGATTTATAAATTCCTATTGCAAGTACTTAACAAGTTTATAGCTATGCTGGTTTATAACTGTAACATGAACTAAAACAATATTCAAGGAGTGATGGTTATATATATGGGTCAACGAGAGTCTTACCCATATTCTGTGACTGGTGTTTTGTTGGTAGGTCATAGTCATTTGGCACAGACTTCTCACTCCATGTGGTCGTGGCTGATTTTCTTAGCTTGAATGGTGATGGCTATGCAACTCGATTGATAGGATATGCCCTAGATGCTGGAATGCTTTCCAATCAGCCATATTTGGAGCCCTTTTCTCCCATGCGAGGTTTATTGCATCGATCTAGTTTTCTCTTTGTTGATACAGGTCGCCATGGCTGCAATGCATGTTTCTTTCTTACAGATCTGAATGGATGGCATATTTCTTTGGTATTTGCAAAGGTGAACGGTGTCTGGAATCAACGATTTGTTTATGATCTAATCCCTAGGGTTAGCAACCACCTTTTATTCTTTGATTTTGTTAACTTTTGTAGCTTGGGAGGTACTCCAAGCCTTGAGGATAGAGGGTTTGGAGGAAGGAGCTCCACAAGTGGCCTTGTGGGCTTGAAACCCAAGATCAGGGTTTTGCACCCATCGATGACGGGGACAAAACTATGGAGAGATTTCGACATGTGATGGATGAGGATGATAGTATTCGTCGAGACGAATCCAACGCATCGAAAATCTTCCAATTCCAAGTTGTGGTTGAGGAGAAATGAATTTTTGAAGTATAGTGTGGGTGAAGAAGCCTACTAGTTTAGGTCGGCCTTGTGTTTTTGGTCACCTTATGACAGTTGGAAACCGAACTTCATGAGATCGTTGAAGCCCTTAAGAAGGCTATATATGAAGGACATGTGTGAGGTTATTTGCATCATCCAAAGGGCATTCATATCATGAAATACCTTTGCGTTTGAAGTGTGGATCTGAGGCAAGGATAAGGAGACAGGCAACCGAGTTTTGGAGAGGGTTTTCTCTGTGTTTTGGTGCAAATTTCTCTATGGAGAAGGCTGCAACGCTTAGGCAACTAGGAAGGTGCTTAAGGGCAGACTTGTGGGCAGCCTTTGGTGTGTCTCCTTTGCAGACCAAGGCACAGTAAAAGAGGTAAGTTGGGACATGTTCTGTGCATGTCTTTTGTGTAGGTCATTTATGTTCATGAGGCCATAGTAAGGTGTTGCTACAATTGTGTGTGGGGGCGACATTTGAGAGGGATGTAAGGCTTAGAGAAGTCTCTGAACCTAGTCGCAGCTATCTCAAGGACTACATAGTTGAACAAAACCTTTCTCCATGTGTTAGGGTTGTTTCATGAGTGTTGGTGTGGGCAGATTTGTGGTGTTTGATCTGAGTGTTGTTAAGTGTCTTTTGGAGATGCCTAAGGCCTATAACAAGACCTTGGATGCCTAGGAAATATTTGAGAGGGATGTAAGGCTTAGAGAAGTCTCCTAACCCAACCGCAGTTATCTCAAGGACAATGCAGTTGAACAAAACCTTTCTCCATGTGTTAGGGTTGTTTCATGAGTGTTGGTGTGGGCAGATTTGTGGTGTTTGATCTGAGTGTTGTTAAGTGTCTTGTGGAGATGCCCAAAGCCTATAACAACACCTAGGATGCCTAGGAAACAACAACAAAAGAAAGTAGCTAGATTGGAGAAGGATACATAATGTTTTAGGGCAGTGGTTTGGGGTTGTTGTTGTGTTCCCTAACAATCCTATGAATGCAGGCTATGGTTGCAGATGATTTCTTGGTTATAGTTGAATGTGAGGTGGATGACAGTCCTAAATTAGGACAGTTATGGACATCCTATGAGTAGTTACATCAACAATTGCAAGTATGTGTCAAGTGGAGCAATAAGAGGTTGCAGAGCAGAAGTATGTTAGTCCTCTTGAGTTGATGTGACTTGCAGGTGGATGGGTGTCCTAAGAGAAGTCTGTTCGCAACCAAGAGGAGTGGTTTCCTAAATGACTTGGATGCCCTAACTAGGAGCAGATGCTACAACAAGTATTGATCACTCATGGACTGTTGGAGGAAGCGTGAGAGTGGACCAAGTGTAAATGTGGATTGGGCATTTGTGGTTTGCTAGAGTCCCAAGTTGGAGCTCAGTGTGCACCATCTTCATGGACATAGATGGTTGCTAGAGTGGCAAAAGAAGAGCTCAAGGGTCTGATCAACCAGGAGCATATTGAGCAGCCCTAGACTTGTGTGTGGAGAAGGACTTCTCCAATAGATGATGGGTAGTCTTCTAGCCCATGCTCATTATGGGAGATGCACATCTTGCAGTGTTAAGTGACAATCCTCTGTGCCCTATGTTGGTCTTCGTTGGAGTAGCCTAGGAAGACCGTAGTGGGTTGAAGACCCTGAGTAGCTAAGGAGCAGTAATGGACAGATTGAGAGTTGTTCACAAACGGAGTTGTGAACAACTCGACAGGAGTTTCAATGTGTTGTGCCCTTGATGGCCTAAGGCACAAATAGTGAGAAAATTGATAGTTGAAGTTTAGTGGCCAGATGGACTTGGAGCATTGATAGACATAGGTGTTTCAGATTAGGAGTCGAAGGACCAGGAAGGTATAGGGTACAACCGAGGGGAGCTAAGAGAGCACGCAACATCAACCAGATGATCAGTGCATCTTGTATGGGCAGATTGGTTGTCGATGGATTGACAACAAGCCCTAGTTTTATGTCTTGTATCAGTGGATGTATGAGGGCCATTATCCCTAGTACGGGAGCCATAAATTGTATCAGTGGATGTATGAGGGCCATTATCCCTAGTACAAGAGCCCTAAATTGTTGTATTATATGTTGATTAATATAATGAAGTTGGGTTGAAAATTGTAAAAAGTTGTCCATATTTTGTGCACTAGTAGATTTACTGTTGTTTATATTTCGTTGTGCAAAGTAGTATCATTGTGATTCTTGATTTGGTATCGTCAATGATTCTAAGATTCTATCCTAGACCCAAGATCGTAGAAAAACAACATGGTATCAGAGCGTATTTGAGCTACTTTGAGGGATAGTGAACCAGAGTGTGCACAACGAAGCAACTCAAAGGGAGCTTTTGAGTGTCTAGATCATGGAGCAGAGGGTTCAGTTGAAGACATGGAGATGTGGTCTTGACTGGCTTAGCATTGAAATTGGCTGGGAGTTTTGGTGGATTGGTGGTAAGCCTAGTGAAAACCAGTTTGTTGTAGGGAAGATTGTTGATCATGGACTTCTGTTGATTTGTCACGGATAGTTGAGACAACTCTATGGTTTCTTTGGCTTGGATGAGATTAGGTTGATCGAGATGGCTTCATGTGATGGACTACAAATTGGCAGGCTAGAGTCTTCATCGGATCGTGATGTTGCATATTCGAGATTGGAGGATTTGCACGATTTGTATTTGATCCAAGAGGATGAGTGCTTGCAGGACTGAGCTAGTGGAGATCATGTAGGCTTAGAGGGAGCAACTCTATGGAGGTTTAGGATCTTCAGGTTTAGATGTGATGAGGCAAAGGCACTACCAAGATTGTAGGGTTAATTCTACAAAGTATGTTGCAGTGATGGATGCTAAATGGGCTAGTGTCACCGAACGATAATGGTTACTTCCTAGTCTTCGAGCTATCTCCCTTGCTAAGAGGGAGTGTTGATTTTTGTAGCTTGGGAAGTACTCCGAGCCTTGAGGATCAAGGGTTTTGAGGAAGGAGCTCCACAAGTGGCCTTGTGGGCTTGAAAACCAAGCTTGGGGTTTTGCACCTGTCAATGATGGGGACAAAATTATAGAGAGATTTCGACATGTGATGGATGAGGCTGATAATATTCATCGAGACGAATTCGACGCATTGAAAATCATCTGATTCTGAGTTGTGGTTGAAGAGAAATGAATTTCTAAATTATAGTGTGGGTGAAGAAGCTTACTAGTTTAGGTTGGCCTAATGTTTTTGGTCACCTTATGACAGTTGGCAACCTAGCTTCATAAGATTCGTTGAGGCCCTTAAGAAGGCTATATATGAAGGGCATGTGTGAGTTTATTTGCATCATCCAAAGGGCATTCATATCATGAAATACCTCTGCGTTTGAAGTGCAAATCTGAGGCAAGGATAAGGAGAAAGGAAACTGAGTTTTGGAGAGGGATTTCTCTACGTTTTGGTGCAAATTTCTCTATGGAGAAGGCCGCAACCTTGAGGCAGCTAGGAAGTTGCTTAAGGGAAGACTTGTGGGCAGTCTTTGGTGTGTCTCTCTTGCAAACTAGGCCGTGTTAAAAAAGGTAAGTTGGGACGTGTTTTGTGCATGTTTTCTATGTAAGTCATTTATGTTCATGAGGCCGTAGTAAGGTGTTTCTACAGTTGTGTGTGGGGGCAACATTTGAGAAGGTCGTAAGGCTTAGAGAAGTCTCCTAACCCAGCCACAACCATCTCAAGAACAACGCAGTTGAACAAAACCTTTCTCCATGTGTTAGGGTTGTTTCATGAGTGTTGGTGTGGCCATATTTGTGTTGTTTGATCTTAGTATTGTTAAGTGTCTTGTGGAGATGCCCAAGGCCTATAACAACACCTTGGCTACCTAGGAAACAACAACAAAAGCAAGAAACTAGATTGGAGAAGGATACACAGCATTTGAGGGTAGTGGTTTGGGGTTGTTGTTGTGCCCCCTAACCAATCCTATGAATGCACAGATCCCAAGGGAAGGAGGCAACAACAACATGGTGTGGTTGCAGATGACTCTTTGGTGATAGTTGAATGTGAGGTGGATGGTAGTCCTAAATTAGGACAGTTCTGGACATCCTATGAGTAGTTACATCAACAGTTGCATGTACGTGTCAAGAGGAGCAAGAGGAGGTTGTAGAGTAGAAGTATGCTAGTCCTCTTGAGTTGATGTGACTTGCAAGTGGATGGGTGTCATAGGAGAAGTTTGTTGGCAACCAAGAGGAGTGGTTTCCTAGATGAATTGGATGCCCTAACTAGGAGTAGATGCTACAAGTATTGATCACTCATGGACTGTTGGAGGGCAGTGTGAGAGTGGACCAAGTGTGAACGTGGATTGGGCATTTATGGTTTGCTGGAGGATAGTGTGATAGTGCCCAAGTTGGAGCTCAATGTGCACCATCTTCATGGACTTACATGGTTGCTAGAGTGGCAGAATAAGAGCTCAAGGGTCTGATCGACCAGGAGCATATTGAGCAACCCTAGAGTTGTGTGTGGAGAAGGACTTCTACAACAGAGGATGGTCATTCCTAGCCCATGTTCATTGTGGGAGATGGACATCTTGCAATGATAGGTGGCAGCCCTCCATGCCCTATGTTGGTCTTCATTGGAGCAACGTAGGAAGACCATAGTGGACTAAAGTCCCTTAGTAGTTGAGGAGCAACAGTGGGAAGATTGAGAGTTGTTCATAAACGAAGTTGTGAACAACTCGACAAGTGTCTCAATGTGTTGTGCGCTTGATGGACTAAGGCACAACTAGCGAGTAAATTGATAACCGAAGTTCAGTGGCCAAATGGACTTGGAGCATTGATAGAGACAGGTGATGCAGATTGGGAGCCGAAGGACTAGGCAAGTACCAGGTACGACCGAGGGGAGCTGAGAGAGCGCATTACATAAGCCAGATGGTCAATGTATCTTGTATGGGCAGATTGGTTGTCGATGGAATGACACCAAACCCTAGTTTTGTGTCTTGTATCAGTGCATGTATGAGGGCAATTATCCTTGGTACGAGAGCCCTAGACTGTTGTATTATATGTTGATTAATATAATGATGCTGAGTTGAAAATTGTGAAAAGTTGTCCATATTTTGTGCACTTGTAGATTTACTGTTGTTTATATTTAGTTGTGCAAAGTAGTATCGTTGTGATTCTTGGTTTGATAGTGTCAAAGATTTTAAGATTCTATGTTAGATCCAATATCGTGGAAAAACAACAGATTTAAAGGAAAAGAAGGTTGCCACCTAAGAAAGGGCTTTCGGTCTTCTATCATTTGATTCATGGCATGTCGCCTCGATGATGATACAATGCTCTGCAATGGACGATTTCATAATAGACCAGAACCCCATCAGGGTCTCTTTTCCACTACGCTCTTCCAATCTTGATCAGGATTTCTTGAAAACATACTTGGGTGTAGAGAAGCCCTTCCATTTTTTCGTTAAATCCCTTGTTGCGAAAAGTTGAAAACTGTGCTATTTTGGGTTCACACATTTGATCTTGTTAAATATTTGACGCAAAATATCCAAAATATTATGGGTATTATGATGAGTTTACAAAATCTAATAAAGGGGGGAAATATTTGCAAGTTGATATGAAGATAAACGCTTATTGCATTATCAATTCCTCATTCATTATCTTAAATTTGAGGTTGAGGGGAGGCTCTTCACGATCTAGCATTCCCAAGTGATCTATTTCAATTGGGATGTAGCAAAAAGTAAGGGTGAACATCAAACAAATCCTTACTTTTCACTACAATGGCTTGTGATTGTAGAATATCAAACATTTCGGGACCTTATATTGTTGATCAGATGGAACATGCTCCAATAACGGTATTAAATGTTCCATAGGTGAAGGATTTGTTTGATGTTCTACAATCAAAAGCCATTAAATGTAGGTTTAATGGTTTCTACCCCAAATCAGAGGATCTACACTAGTGGGTTTTTTCCAATTGGACCACCAACTATGACACTCATTTATGCTCAAAAGGATTTTTTATCGTACAATTTGACACAAAAAAGGATTTGGAGTATGCTCTTAATGAGGGATGGTGGTTTTGGGGGGAGTGTAAGTATTTTTATCACTCCATGGTTTGCTTGTTTTGATGCCAACTCAATGGTGGTTTCAAAAATGTCGGTTTGGGTGAGATTTTATAATCTCCGTTTTCCTTTTTGGCACCATCAGGTATTAGAGGGAATTGGAAACATTTTGGGCAGATACATAAAGACAAATTTAGAAAGACCTAACAAAGGAATTTTTACCTTTTCCAGAATCCGCGTAGAGGTAGATCTTAGTAAAGGGCTACTTGATCACATCAACTTGTTTCACACTAATTTTCTTTGGAAACAACCTCTAGATTTTGAGAACATGACATTAAGATGGCACATTTGTTTTCAAACTAGATGTTGAGAAATCAATGCAAGTAGATTAGGGTTTGATTCCTCTTTCTTGTAATTACTTGTGAGTTATGTTGACTTTGTTTACTTCTTTAATATCTTATCTTTCATCAAGCAATTACCGTATTAAGTGTGTATGAAGATCACAAAACAATAGATACAAGATGTGGGCACTATGCCATGGCAAAACGCCCCTCGAGGGGAAAACCTAGTCAAAACTTCTCTTCCTTCAATAGTATTTTTTGAGACAATTCAACCTAGACAAAGACCATGTTGAGAAATATAGGGCATTAGTAGTATGTGATTTCTCCACCATTAGTCACTGCTTGTGAATGATTTTTACTTGATTAGATTAGGATCTTCTACATGTTAGATTATTAGTGTTCTTCATCAAACAGTGACCAATGCATAAACATAAATACACAAGAGACACAACATGTAGGTTATGAGCCAGGGCCAAAACCTCTCACTCTTTGAGAGGAAAACCCACACACATTCTCCTTCTAGAGATTCCAACTGACGAATACTAAGACCAAGACCCTTGACCTAGTAGCCATTCCAAGACCAAGACACACGTTCTCTTGATAGTCCTCTTTTTGACTCCCCTTCCACCAAGATCTTCATCATAGTCTTGATACCGAGACCTTCATTACTTCCTTGACAACTCTGTTTCCTTCATGAGCCCTTATCACACAGGTAATACTTTATCACAATAGTATTACCAACAATGAGTTATCATCAATGATGCCTTACTTACACTTGATATGACACCGAGACAGACATATTGTAGAGAAACATCTATACATTGATTATATTCACTGTGAATATATCTACTTCATAGATTTGAACTTCTTCACTGAGATTACTCCCACGGTGATCTGAACTTTAGTCTTGCTGCCACCTTAGACTTACTGTGATTTGAGCTTTTGTCTTGCTGCCACCTTAGTCTAGTTTCCACTGTGATCCGAGCTTCTAGAGGGATTTGATTCCCTTCAACATCTTGTCACCTATACTATCTGAAATACGGAGAGACCTCTCTGTGGAGATTCGAAGCTGTCTTATCTTCTTTGCTACCGCTGTAATATAGTTATCCAATCTATATCTCGAGTTCTGTTCTCTCATCTAAAACACAAAAATACCCGACTTCTATTCACTGTTTTTTACCACTAAAACTTCAGAGGTGTTCGAATTGTCTTGTTGTTTTATCTATTGAGAATCACATAGGTATGCGAAGTCTTCACTGTGCTAGAGATCGAAAATTCTTTGTTTTTACCCAATCGAGAAACTCAAAGATAGATGTGAAAGCTTCTGACTGTGGAATAGGCTGAGGCGGGTATATATAGTTGTATGGCCGTATATATAAGCCGACATGAGATTCTGAACCAATGTGTCACCATAATGTGAGCCGACATGAGTTCCCTTATTCATCTTGAGGCCGATATAGGAATAGGACTGCATGCTTGTCGTTGGAGGGTTATTTTACTAGATTACAGTTGACATGACATTGACTTTTTGACAAATCCTAAGGCTCTCAATGGGAGCCATTTAAAATAAAATGACTTATTCATGAAATCCATGAAGCAAGGCTTATAATAATAATTTTATTGTCTTCATTACATCATTTACAAAAGTCACACTTACATGTCATTATGAAGATTGAACCTAGTTGCGCTTTTCAACACTCCCTCTTAACTAGGGAGCTATGTTGCAGGAAACGTGGTATAGAGGTCTGTTTCCGTACGGAAACGGGTATGAAACGCGGAAACGCGTTTGGTACGGCCGTGAAACGCGTTTCCGGCCGTACTGCCACGTTTCCCGAAACGGAAACGTG
>APFE031495647.1:46291-64158 GCA_000404065.3 Pinus taeda
TATATATTCACGTTTCCCCGTTTCCAAAATTTGGGGAGGTCGCGTTGCGTATCGCTTCCCGTTTCGGAAACTTGTACCCGTTTCGTGCAACTTAGCTAGGGAGGTATTCATAATGGTACTTGGTCATTCTCAATTTGAAGAATTTCTCATAAGAAGAATCGGATTGGTAACCCATCTGTCTAGCATCATATCAACCAGCATTGTCACATATCAACGCCTTGACTAACAGCTCTATCCACATGATCATAACATAATGCGGCCGAGACTAATGATTCATAAACACCAAAATCATTGTCTCTCAAGGTACATACTTCACCTAGGTGTTCACAAAGTATGACCTTCTTTGGACTATTCTTATCTTGGATAGCCAATCCTCAAAGAATATCAATCCACGACTACTCTTATCTTGGATGCCCGATCTCATCCTCGAAGAGTAGCGGATACCAGATGATTACCCAATCCCCCATTCTGTCTTCCTAGGCGAAGACCATAATGATGTGTCCATCTCTCCCTCTCAATTAGGGACGACATATCAATTCTAGTAATGGAATGTACTCATTCCTATGGAAGGAATGTACCTAAGCTCCCTCTTGGCTTAGGAATTTCCAAGTTTCTTCCATGTAGAAAACTTGCTTACATGCTCCCTCTTAATTAGGGACCTACAACAGCTCCTCGACCAACTGCTTGAAGAGCTCCTTCCTTTGATGTCATGAATTTCTTTGTCCAGGAGTCTTCATCTTTTGTGGCTTTTACATAGGGCACAGACCATCCATCACTTTCATCCAGGAGTCAGTCATGTCATCATTCCTTTCATCAGAAAGTGATCCATCAATGTTCATTTGGCATTTCTTCATGTCATGTTGCTTTCTTCATGTCATATTTTTCAGAAGGATCTTACATCCTTCTATATGGTCCTTTGGAAATCATCCACAATTCTTCCCTTTGGCAGTCTTGCAAAAGCCCATGCAGATATTTGTTCAAAAATAAGATATGAACACTTAAATCAAAATTACCTTTGTGATGGTCTTTCATCATGACATCTTCTTGTAGGTATCAACATCTTGCATACATATTGACACATCTCCCAAAGATAGCCATTGTCAAGGGTCTCCATCTTTTTCAGACTTCCATCAAATTCTTCATATCTTTCCGAGAGATTTCCAAGTCAAATCTTCTTGGTCTTTTGGGTGTTGATTGCCTTTATCATGGTTGCATTTCTCATGATCTCTTCCTTCCTTTCTTCACACATTCCATTCACAGGAGCTTCCAATCAAAGTTCCTTAATTGTAGT
This sequence comes from Pinus taeda, assembly GCA_000404065.3. Taxonomy (NCBI): domain Eukaryota; kingdom Viridiplantae; phylum Streptophyta; class Pinopsida; order Pinales; family Pinaceae; genus Pinus; species Pinus taeda. The sequence continues at coordinate 47,583 of APFE031495647.1, forward strand.
TAACCACCTCATACTTCATATGAGGACATATTATGTTGATTTCATCTAGTTGACTTATGCCTTCCTGGATCCTTTCAGAGGTGGAGATCATTTTCCCTTGATCATGCTTCTCAAGATAGTAGTGATCCATGTTATCTGCAACAATACGACATGACATTATAATATTAAATACAAGCATACATACCTCATTTACCTTTAGGTCATCTAGGATTCTTTCAACAACTTTATTGATTGAAAAATTCTTCAACCCCTTGATCTGCTTCATCTCTTATTTCATCATACCATCATCCCATGAACTCCACAAGTTGGAATTCTTGATGAAACAATTGCTTCCTCTCTAGATTCGTGAACCCTCCGATGAGGATTCCATCAAAGCATCTTGAGGATCTTGCATATCCCATTTGACGAATGTTTCCTTTTTGACTCGATGTATAATGAGCCTTGTCTTGGATGACTTCTTCCTTTCCTTAGGTTTACAATGAGGTTCCCAAGAGCTATATCCTTCATATTTGATTGCCATGAATTTTGTTCTAGACATGCTTCATGTTTCCTATGGTGATGTCACGAGCTCTTGTTTCTAATGCTTCCATGATGCCACGATGTATCTTTATTATTTTTTATAGCCATATCCTATAACATAAGATTTAGAAGCTATGTCAAGACCTTTTGTGATGGAGACTACCTCAGTAGAGATCTCTTACTTCCTCTTTTCTTGGACTTCTTCTCTTCAGCGTCCTCCACTTCTTCGGTGATATGGGCTTCTTCTTTTGATATTGTCCCTTTAAGACAATATTTCATGTAATGTCCATAATTTTTTCCATCGATAGCATTGAATCTCATCTATGCTTGTCTTTCTTTTATGAGGAACAAATTTTCCAAACTCCCCTTTCCTTCCTTCAAATATTTGAGTCCTTTAACCTTCAACACTTTTTCCCTCAACTTGTCTTCTTTTATTTTGCATAGAAACCACAAGTTGTCGAATGAGGTAACTTTCTTATCCCCATGGACATTTGTTACCTTGTTCATTAGTTAGTGCATTTAGAACAATGATGATTATCTTCTTATCATCTCTCCCAGATCTCACAGTTGTGATCTTATGAAGATATCCCTTATTCTTTGATACCTTCAATTTTGTGTAGATCAGATCTAAGTCATGTGACCTTCTTTATCGCATCTTCAGATAATATTCTTACGAGCTTATCATATACATCTCTTTGATGTCTCCATTATTGCTATATGAGGGGGCCTTTCATAAGAATCCCTTTCCATGTATTCAGAGGAGACCTTTTTCATTAATGTGTTCAATGACTTCACTTTCGTCAAGGACTATGTCTATCCTCATTTTTCATGCAAAGAATTTTGATTACCTAACCAACTTATAGATCTCCTTGCAAACACGAAGTCATTTTACCAAATTTGATTAAAGAATGAAAGATACTTACTTGACAAGTGAAGATGAAATCTTTAACTTGATCACTTTGATGATGGTGATTGATGAGATGTCTTTGTTGCTTCCTCGGATGATCTTCTTCAAGGGCAAGGAGGGGATCATTGCTTCAATGAGAGGGAACTTGCTTTATAGCTTTGAAGATGATGATAATGCCTTCTTTCTTTCAAGATAAATCAACTACTTTGGTAGTGAATGAGTGCAGATTAGAATTGCTTCTAGGGTTTCGACTTTCTCCAAGCTGATATGATCTTCATCTTTAAAGTCCTTTGAGCTAGCTACCTTGCTTTGTAGATAACTTGATGAGGAGTTTTGTGGTCTTTTGATGATGACTAGAGGATCCAAAACTTTTGCTGTTATAGACTGCTTCTTTGATTTAGGGTTTTATTCTTCAGTGTAGATCTTGATCTTTTTCTTTGATAACCTTTGACTTGCTTAGATGCCTTTCTTGAAACTCGATCATTGAGTGTCTCTTTGATTAGATGCCCTTCCTTTGACTTAAGCACCTTAGCTCTGATACTAGGTTGAGAAATCTAGGGCATTAATATTATGTGATTTCTCCAACATTAGTGACTGCTTTGTTGGAAACACTAAGAGGGTGGGGGTGAAATAGTATTCATTTTCAATTGTTATTTTTACCAGTTAAATCAATTATATTTAGAACACAAAATGAGCAATAGGAATAAATGCTTTTATTAATATAATCTTTATGATGAATCAAGTACAATATATATAGGACTCCAACCCTTGATGAAGACACCGATCTTCAATCACCTAGGCTCAAACTTGTTTCCAAGCACCAACTTGGTGTTTTGTGAGGCTCCAACCTTTAGGGCATTGACCCTACTTTTCAAGTCATTGACCTTGCATTTAGAGGCTCCAACCCCTAGGGCACCAACCCTTCTTTGGTTCAAACTCCGACCTGGTTTCTTGAGGACACCGATTCTCTAGGGCTCCAACCCTAACCTTCAAGGCACTAACCTTGTTTGTTCGAGGCTCCAACCTTCAGGGCACCAACCCTCTAGGGTCCAACCCACTACTATACTTTGTCTAGATATGTTCTATAGTAATTCACGACTACCAAAATCTTCTTCACTGAGTTCTTGTCAATCTACAGCTTCACTGTAGTCTCCATGCTACTTCATCAATGACAACATGTCTTCATATGAAGGAGTCTTCACAATTCTTCATATTACCTAAACTAAGTCTGCAAAGTTACCTCATGATGATTTCAACAATGCATCATGATCTTCAATAATGTCTCCAAGATTTGCTGAAGTTCTTCAACAAGATATCTTTAATGATTGCGACAAGCCTCAATGTTTGCAAAAAACAATTCTTTGTTTCGAGCCTCTGTTCTTACTATCCAAGTAACTGCTTCAGGAGTGATTGCTTCAGGAGAAATTGCTTCAGGAGTGACTGCTTCAGAGGAGTGATTGTCGTGGTCTGTGCTTCTACAGATTAATACATCACAGGTCCAAGCCTTTCAAAGATTAACCTAGTCAAAAGAATTTATTTTCCTGCTCGACCTTCGACTTCCTTTTTTTCCCGCAGGACCTTCAGCTTCCTTTCCTCTGTTCCTTCAAGTTCACGAGTTGTGAACTGTCTCTTCTTATCTGTGATAGATACCTGATTCGCCTGCTTGAAGTGAACCATTTTAACTTGTATTTATACAAGTCTCACCAATAACCAAAAGACACATTCATTGGGAGGAGAGGCCGACTTATGAGGTCGCATATTAAAATTATATCGGATGGGCCTTTATCCAATTATATCATAAACTTGTTTATTTACAAAAATCATATAGGAGAGGTTATACCTACATTATAATAGTTGTTTAGCAGTTCCCACATGCCATGTCATTACTTTAATCCCGCAATCGCAATTTCATAAAAATCGGAGGTCTTTCAAGTTGTGCAATGCTTTGTCTTCCGATATTAACATTGCCAATGCCCCTTCTTCCGACAGATGTGATATTCCAATAAGCTTTTTTTGATAACTTAATTGGGTCCACAAATTTATCGCAAACTGTTGTTTTAACATGTCATCCCTATTGAACTTTGTGATTCAACGGATGCGATATTACATTAAGTTATGTTATAGTGGTGTAGTCGGGTCCGCAATAATATCGCAATCGCAGTTGTTAATGTGACATCCCTTTATGTCTTGCGATATGAAAGTTCCAATAGGTGGATGTGATATTACATAAGGGTTGTTACCATAAACTGTCCGGGTACATATATTATATCGCAATCAGAGTTTTAACGTGACAAACCTTCATAACTTGCGAAGGTTTCGATACGGTAGATGCGATATTAATTAGGGCGTGTTATAATGGGACCATCAAGTTCGCAACTCATATCGCAATTGGGGATTTCAGTGTAACAAGGCTTCAAGACTCGTGATGCGGTGGATGTGATATTTCAATAGAGGCATATTGTAACAGAATCGTCAGGTCCGCAATGCTCCTCCGATTTCGTTGTTTTCTTCCTTTAGCACTTACTCTTGGGTATATGTGATAGGTGTCGTTGTTCTTCCCTTTAGCACTTACCCTTGGGCATATGCGATATGCTCCGATAAACTGCTTCTCTCGCTTCTGATATGCTTCTCTTGCTCTGATAGCTCTTCCTTTGACTCACGATAGCTCTTCTTTGGTAGCTCCTGTTGTTGACTTCCAATGGCTTCCCTGATGTCTTTCCTCCTTGGCTTCTTGCTCCTGTTACTTCACAGATCTGCTTCTCCTTGGCTTCACATCATCATTTAGTATCCCAGAATATTGCCATGTTGACATCAATGACAATCTAGATCAACATGATTGTGAATGCTTTTTACTTAATTAGATTAGGATCTTCCATATGTTAGATTATTAGTGTTCTTCTTCATCAAACAGTAGCAATGCATAAATATAAATACACAAGAGACACAGCATGTAAGCTATGAGCCAGGGCCAAAACCTCTGACTCTTTGAGAGGAAAACCCGCACAAACTCTTCTTATAGAGATTCCAATTGACGAATACCAAGACTAAGACCCTTGACCTAGTAGCCACTCCAAGACCAAGACACATGTTCTCTTGACAGTCCTCTTCTTGTCTCCTCTTCCACCGAGATCTTCATCATAATCTTGATCCCGAGATCTTCATTACTGGCTTGACAACTTTGTTTCCTTCATGAGCCCTTATCATAGAGGTAATACCTTATCACAATAGTATTACCAACAAAAAGTTGTCATCAATGATGTCTTCCTTGCACTTGATATAACACCGAGACAAAAGTATTGTAGAGCAACTCTATACTGTGATTATATTCATTGTGAATATATCTACTTCATAGATCAGAACTTCTTCACTGAGATTACTCCCATGGTAATCTGAACTTTAGTCTTGCTTCCACCTTAGACTTACTGTGATCCGAGCTTTTGCCTTGCTGCCACCTTAGACTAGTTTCCATTGTGATCCAAGCTTCTAGAGGGATCTGATTCCCTTCAACATCTTGTCACCCATACTATCTGAAATACAAAGAGACTTCTTTGTGGAGATTCGAAGTTGTCTTATCTTCTTTGCTGCCATTGTAACACAAATTATAGAGGGATCCGAATTCCCTAGTTACCCAACCTCTGACTCAAATTTTGTTCTCTCATCCGAAGCATAGAAATACCTAACTTTTGTTCACTGTTCTTTATCACCAAAACTTTGGAGGAGTCCAAACTATTTTGTTGTCTTATTCACCAAGAATCATAGAGGTATGCGAAGTCTTCACTGTGTTAGAGATCTAAAATTCTCTTTTTTTACCCAACCAGAAAACTCAGATATAGATGTGAAATATTTTGACTATGGAATAGGCCGAGGTGGGTATATATAGTGGTTTGTCCGTATATATAAGCCGACATGAGTTTTTGAACATATGTGTCACCATAATGTGAGCTGACATGAGTTCCTTTATTCATCTTGAGGCCGACATAGGAAGAGGACTGTGTACTTGTCTTTGGAGGGCTATTTTACTAGATTACATTTGACATGACATTGACTTTTTGACAAATCCTAAGGCTCTCAGTTGGAGCCATCCAAAATAAAATCACTTGCTCATGAAACCCATGAAGCAAGGCTTACAATAATAATTTTATTTTCTTCATTACATCATTTATAAAAGTCATAATTACATGTCATTATGAACACTGAACGTAGTTACACTTTTCAACAGACCAAACCTTCCCTCCACACCAAGTCAACCTTCTAGAACTTTGACCCCTTCGCAGCAACACTTCCCAACAACTTCAACTATGCAACAACTCATGGCATCAGACAGCAATTGGCATCAACAATACTTGAAAGATTTAGATCTCCCAAACTAGGGCATGAAACAGAGAGAGAGTAGCTCCAAAACTTCGATTTTCTTCTTCTCCTTAGACTTGATCCAACTCGCACTTGTTTTAGGCTTCTTCTTCCCACTTCACACTTCTCTAGCTTCCTTATAGATGTTGAACTAGCTTGAGATGAGATGCTCGAAATGGTTTAACTTCCTTCTATTTATAGGCTCCAAGTGAGGTCGAATGGGTGTCTTTAGGCTGACTTGATCTCTTCTAGGCCAACTTGGTGTGGAGGTTTCATAAATTAGTTTTGACTCAATATTGAACCTTTCTATATGATTCAAAGGCCCAAGAAGGGTCTCTTTAAATGTACAATGACTCTATAGACTCAATATTAATCCTAGGAGTCCACAATGGGGACTTTGACTAATATAATGATGACACAAGCATGAAACCCATGCTTTAATAAGTCATTGATATAATAATAAAATTTATTTTCTCTATTCTTTTGACAAGTACATTACTTGATGACTCAAATACATTAATGAAGACTGAACCTTGTTACATTTTCAACACGATCTCTTAACTAGGGAGGTATTCATAATATACAAATACAATGGAAGATCTCAAACTATATGAACATTGAAGAGTTTAGGCACCGCAATGCCATGGACTAGATTCCTGACTATGGAAATCTATGCATTGGTCTCTCAACAATTTAGGCACTGCAATGCCACAGATTAGATTCCAAACCAGGGAAATCTATCCAAGTGGGAATGAGGTGGACTCAAGTTTTCATCCTCTCTAGATACCATTAGGTTACTTGTTAACCACCAACCCGAGGATCTAGCTGTGTATCCATGGTCAAAGCTCTATGACCCATGCCACCCTCCCTACTTTGTGACCTAGACATCAACACAACGTGTCAGCCTGATGTCCTCCCAGGTAATGCTTCACTCGCGAAGCCTCAACAGATCTCTTCCAATCTCTTATCATCAATACAATCAACAATATTTACCAAACCAAGCATGCTTCTCAAATACTCAAACTTCTTGTTAGGAAGAACCTTTGTTAGTATGTCTGCTACATGTTCATTTGTCGAGACATACTCCAACTTCACGATCCCATACTGCTTCAAATTCCTAATAAAGTGGAACTTATTGTTGATATTCTTCGTTCTAGCATGAAACGTAGGATCTCCAGACATATTGATACAACTTTGATTGTCACAATTAGCATAGTAGGACCCAGAGACTTCTCAAACAAATCTGTCAGAAACGAAACAACCTCCTTCCTTCACATGCAGCCACATATTGTTCCTCAACACTACTTAAAGCAGCTAGATCTTGCTTCCTACTCATCCATGGAATGATAACAACTCCTAGATGAAAACATCGTCTGGTAGTGCTCCTTCCATCGGTCTCATTGCCACCCTAATCGGAATATGTATAACCAATCAACTTAACTTCCTTACTATCATACTTTAGGTAGTGATATATAGTGCCACGAAGATACCTCAATATGTGTTTAGCAACTATCCAGTGATCATGACGAGGCTCTAATTGAAACTGACTAACAATGTTTACTGCAAAACATATATTTGGCCTAATATTTACCAGGGATATTAGGGAGCCCACCAATTGACGATAGGAGGTAGGATCCATGAGACTAGAGTCAAAATCCCTCAACTTCTTGAGATTGGTAATCATAGGAGTAATCATTGGCTTGGAATCCATCATCCCAAATTTATGTAGCAACTTGATAATGTAATTTCCTTGCCCCAAATATAACTCCCCAAGTTTCTTCCGTACTTCTAGACCCAGGTAATAGTGCATCAATCCTAGGTCCTTCATTTCAAATTCAGTTGTCAGTGTTTTCTTGCATTCTTGAATTCTTTGCTCCACACCTGTAATGAATAGATCATCCACATATAGTAGACTAATGACAGGCTCATTATTCACAGCCTTGATATAGAGATTTGGATCAGCAAAACTCTTTACGAACCCAATTCTAAGTAGATATGCATCCATCCTTGCATACCATGCCCTAGGTGCTTGCTTCAAACATATAAGGCCTTCTTAAGTCTGCAAACATGAGAGTCCTTGCTATTAACTTCAAAGTCTTCGGGTTGTTCGATATACACTTCCTCGTCAATGGTCCCATTTAGAAATGCGGTCGTCACATCCATTTGATGGATATTCCAACCCATTGTAGGAACCAATGAAACTAGAGATATAATGGTAGTGTACCTTGCTGTGGGTGCAAAGGTTTCTTCATAATCAATGTCTTCCTTTTGAGAGAAACCCCTTGCAATGAATCTAGCTTTATACTTGTCTATACTTCCATCAACAACATATTTGATCTTATAGATCCATTCTTCATAATGGATTGATATTCTTCCTGCATCGCTTTCTTCCAAACTTCTTGATGAGTAGCTTCCTTGAATGTAGATGCTTCGACTTCAATCAACTTCGTCATATATGCAACATAACTAGAGTATCTTTTCAGTCTCTTACTTTCCCTGAAGATTCCTTTCGCAGCTTCATGCCCTTCAACATCTTCTAATGTTGCCTTTAACCAATTTGGCCTTTTCCTAGTGGTTGGGATGACCACGGATTGAATAGGCTCACTTGGTCCTTCTTCTTCTTCTTGATTTGTAGTACGGTTTTCATGATGATCTTCTTCTTATTCAAATGTTGGAACTTCTTTGTCATCAGAATCAATAGGAATATCCTTTGATTTCTTGTAGGCTTGATTTTCATCGAATATAACATCCCTGCTTACTTCGATATGTATTCCTTCCTTGATGTACATTATATATGCTTTTGAAGAGAGTCTATATCCAACAAATATTCCCTTGATACTTGTAGAATCCAACTTCTTTTGCTTGTCTTTTGGAACATGGATGTATGATGGACTTCCAAAGATTCGGAGGTGATCCACACTCGGCTTCTTTCCTTTGAATACTTCTTCGAGTGTTGTATTATTATTATCATCATCCAATTTTAAGGTCATGGCCAAGCTAGACACCAAATTGGTGTATGAGACCCCTTTGTTTGTGGGACAAGGGACCCACCTCTGCGCGGCGATTTGACTGCTAAGTCTACAAAGGCATACATACTCTACCCCCCTCTGGTTTTGAACCTGTGACCTCTTAGGAGGAAGCACATGATCTTAACCATTGAGACTTCTACGAGGACTTCTATTTTGAATGTACACGACTGTCATTGTTGCTTCTCCCCATAAAAATTTTGGTAGGTCTTGATCAAGGAGCATTGTTCAAATGCCTTTTTCAATTGACTGATTCTTTCTTTCAACCATTCCATTTTGTTCGGGATAATAGGGAACAATGAACTCCCTCTTAATTCTTGCTTCCTTACAATATGCAATCAATTCCTTAGAAGCATATTCCTCACCATTGTCGAACCTTAAGAGTTTCTATCTTTCTTTCAGTTATGGTTTGCACTTCGGACCTAAACTCCTTGAACTTTTCGAAGACTTCATCTTTTGTTTTGAGAAGGTAGAGCCATGTCTTTCTATTATGGTCATCAATGAATGTTACATAGGAGGGATGACCTCCAAGTGATTTTTCATACATGGGCCCAGACACATCAGAGTGAATGAGGTCTAGTATCTCTTTAGACTTAGTTTCACTATTAGGAAATGGCTTTCTTGTATGCTTTCCCAAAGAGCATCCCTTGCACACACCTTCATGATCTAACTTCATATTGGGGATGCCATTAACTAATTGACTAAGAGAAGGGATGACCTTATAATGTAGATGACCATATCTCCTATGCCATAGCTCAATGGGATTGATTTCCATGTGAACGAAAGCTTGAGGAGCTGGTGTAATAACTCTATAAAGGCTTCCTTCAATAACCCCAAAAAACCTAGCTTTATTAATGCTATAATCTTTTCCCCAAATCAATACTTTTCCATCAACAAAAGAAACTCTTTCCCCTTATCTTCTAACAAGAAATAGAAAGCAAATTCTTTTTCAAACCTGGAACATATAGAATGTTGTTGAGGTGCAGCTTCGATCCATTTTCCAGCTTCAACGATGTTGATCCCAAGCCTATAGCAACATAGCTTTTGTTGTCACCTAATTCCACTGCATGAGAGGATGGCTCCTTTGATAGTTTACGAAGTTGTTTACTTTCTCCTGTCATGTGTCTTAATGCTTCGCTCTCAATGATCCATGCATTGTCATCACTAAGAGAACCCGTAAGAGTAGCCAAGAATCCTTGACTTTTGACCTTGTTGAATAAGTAGTGGATGACCTTCGTGATCCAACATCCAACAATGTTGAAACTCATTCTTATGTAGTTCATCAAAGAGGGAGAATACATGCCAACAAAGTGATCTTCATCTTTTCCTGACCTTAGCTCTGAAACCACGTTGAGAAATCAATGCAAGTAGATTAGGGTTTGATTCCTCTTTCTTGATAATTACCTGTGAGTTATGTTGGCTCCATTTATTTCTTTATTATATTATCTTTCATCAAGCAATTACCATATTAAGTGTGTATGAAGATCACAAAACAATAAACATAAGATGTGGGCACTATGCCAGGGAAAAGCCCCCTTCGAGGGGAAAACCTAGTAAAAAAATCTCTTCCTTCAATCATATTCTTTGAGACTCTTCAACATAGAAAAAGACCAAACCTTCCCTCCACACCAAGTCAGCCTTCCAAAACTTCGACCCCTTTGCAGCGACACTTTCTTCCCAATAACTTTGACTATGCAGCAACTCACGGCATTAGGCAACAACTGGTAGCAGCAATTCTTGGAAGACTTTGATCTCCCAAACTAAGGCATGAAATAGAGCTCCAAAACTTCGATTTTCTTCTTCTCCTTAGACTTGACCCAACTTGCATTTCCTTTAGGCTGCTTCTTCCCACTTTGCACTTCTCCAACTTCCTTAGAGATATTGAACTAGCTTGAGATGAGATTCTCCAAATGAATTCGACATCCTTCTATTTATAGGCTCCAAGTGAGGTCGAATTGGTGTCTTTACGCTGACTTGATCTCTTCTAGACCGAATTGGTGTGGAGGTTACATAAATTATTTTTGACTCAATACGTAACCTTTTTACATGATTCAAAAGCCCAATAATGGTCTCTTTAAATGTACAATGACTCAATAGATTCAATATTAATCATAGGAGTCCACAATGGGGACTTTCACTAATATAATGATGACCCAAGCATGAAACCCATGCTTTAATAAGTCATTGATACAATAATTGTTGGAAATATTGAGGGGGGGGTGAATTAGTATTCGTTTTCAATTGTTATTTTTACCAGTTAGATCACTTATATTTAGAACACAATTTGAACAATAAGAATAAATGCTTCTATTAATTTCTTCAATAAATCAATTACAATATATGTAGGGCTCCAACCCTAGATGAAGACATTGATCTTCAATCTCCCAGTCTTTTACATGTATTTTCCAAGAACCGAATTGGACTTCCAAGGCTCCAACCTTGTCAATTTTGAGGCACCAACCTCAAAGGCTCCAACCCTATATCTGGTTCAGGCTCTGACCTGGTTTCTCGAGGACTCTGATCCTCTACGGCTCCAACCCTATCCTCCAAGGCACCCACCTTGTCTTTTCGAGGCTCCAACCCTTAGCTTTACTTCATCGAGATAAGTTTGATGATTCTTCACGGCTCCCAATATTTGCTACAACGAGCCCTGACGTCCTTCAACAATGCCTCCTCCAAATCACTTCATCAATGACAACCTTGTCTTTTTAGAAGGTGTCATCGCTGCTCTTGATGGTACCCAAAACAAAGATCTCCAAAGTTACTCCATGAAGACTTCAACACCGCATCATGTCTCCAAAGATGTCTCCAAGTTAGCTTCAAAGAAAGTTCTTCAAAAATTATTTAATGCAAATCTTCAAGAGTGTTTTAACCAGGTTTCTTTACTTCAGTAATTTTGCACAAAGGTTTCTTGATCGAAATGGTGAAAACTGAGTCTTCAAATTTATTCTTCAAGACAACTTCAGAAATGCTCTCAATAATTCTCCAAAATATCTCTAATAAGACATTTTCAATTGTGCTCGAGGGGAGAAACTTCAATACTCCAAAATCTCCTTCAATGTTTTACAAACTACTAAGAAAATTGGCCCCTCTGGAGATAGGGAACTCGACTTGTTTGAAGGCAGAGATCAAACTCTTCTTGAGTGCAATGAACATAATATTTCTCAACAGAAATTCATCCTGAACTGGCTCTTCAACTCAGCTACTTGGAATGATAAATTAACCACGATCTACCAAGGTGAATTTTTGTCTTTGCAAATACATCCTTCTTGAAGAGATAATTGTAGATGAGAAGGAACAAATGTAGCCTTGTTACATCAATCAATCAAACTCAACCCCCTTTATAATGTGTGATTCATATCCTGAGGATAATGTTTTGTAATTGAATGAGACTCTCCTCCTAGGATAAGGAGAGCTTCGAACCCTCAAATGATACCTAATCTCGACCTCAATAAATAATATGTTATTCAACTTTTGAAGGTAGAGTTTCAAATTGTTTAAGTGCTAAAGTTTGTGCAATATGTAATTGCAAGAGATAAATCACTGTGCCGAGACTACTGTGTCGTGAGATCATCTTCCATAGGTCTGAGCAAACCGAGCCTCCACAAGGTTTGAGTAACTGAGCCTCCATTGTCAACAGACCTCCACGAAATTTCTAGGCCTCAAATCACAGGAACTCAGACTTTGTGACAGGGCACATTTCTCAAGAGAAACGAACTCTAGAAATCGAATTTACTATCACAGGTCTTCAAGGTTTTTTGTCACAACAAACTCGGGTACTTTCCACCACAGGGAACTTAGATTTTTTTCTTCACCTAGATCCCTTTTGGATTTCTTGCTTGATTGATCCGAAAAGTAAAAATTCTCTCGAATGATCATGCATTCTGTATATGTATATGCATTTGCAAATTCACATAAGGGCGTTGACATGTGTGAATGAGTTGACTAGTGTGCAGCGTAGGATATTGAAGCCAACCTAAGAAAAGGTGAACTTGACATATAATCTATTCAACATAATGCAACAGTGGATGACTATTGTCATGTGTTGTGTGGGGACTGCAGGGACCACCACAAAGTTTGAATGTTTGACCATCGAGGAGTGGCGTATGAATAGGTAGAGACCACACTCATGAAATGGATGTCATATATATATATATATATATATATATATATATAGATAGATACACACTTTGTATGAATTTTGGTCTTTTTACATGTTTTTTATTTATTTACGTGTTTATAACCTTTTCACATATATATGGCATATATTCTCTATGATATGTATACTTGCTATTTAGGTCATCCTCCATAAGGGTTTTGACACCTTTCACAATTCAACAACCTTCAACTTGCTATCAACACCCTTTCATTAGTGTACCCTTTTATTAAAGTGCTTTAGGGTTAGGGTTTTAGGATTGTAGTAGTTTAGGGTTTTCACATATGCATAGGCTAGGGTATGCTTCAACAAGAGCAAATGTACATCATCATCTAGAATCAGTTATCTATTGTCTACAACCTTATCATCTCATCCAATGCCATATTGACATCAATGACAACCTTGATTAACAATCTCCCCCTTTGTCATTGATGGCAATATTCTTGCCTTCTCAACATTCTCTCCCCCTTTGACACAATGGCAAATGGGGTGCCCAAGTACTCCCCCTGACAAGATGCTTCTCTTCATCAATGATAGTTCTTCATAGATATGTTGCTCCCCTTGTCATGGTGCTCTTCCTTCTAGCAATGTGGTCCATGATAGATGTGTTTGCATTTCCTCATGTGATGAACCTACTCCCCCTGCCCACATAAAATCCTCTAGCTCTTCTTTTTGCTCAAGAAAGATTGTTGCCTTGTGATCAAATGGAAGTCATCTTTAACAATGGTCCATCGAATGAGTAAGGGATTATGTTCTTTAATGGAGTTGCTCTCGAGAGATGATCTATCATGTGTGACTCATCAAGGGTTTCATCGGGATCTTCACAGATAGCTTCTGCAAGAAAAATGAAGAATCACAAGCTCCCCTTAACCGTATGGTCTCCTTTTTGGAAAAGTCTCATCATTAAACACTTGGAATATCACATCTGCCAAGGATGTCTTCATCAAATCAACAACATGTGTTGTTGGTTGGAGTGTTCAAGAGACTTTCAGATCCAATTGGCGTCCTTCTCCATACTTGTGTAACTTTCTTCTCTGGCTTGGTTGTCATAGTTTTATCTTGTTTAGGGACCCAAGTCAAGTTACAATCACGAGCCATATTGTTAATTTTAGGTATGTTCTATGCAAGAGCAATTTATTTAATTTTTCACAGTTAGCAACCACAGCAGCATTACGATAAACTGCAGATAGAACATAAATACAAATCGCAGAAGACAAGCCAAGACAAGAGGACACAAGATATGGCGCGAGCCAGGGACAAACCCCACAATGTGTGGGGAAACCCTTTGATCAAATCTTCTTTTATCTTCAAAGTTCAGCAGAGAGAGAGAGAGTACATTTACAATAGAAGTCAACACTTTGACTTATCTAGATCTAACATAGATTATTTCGTATAACGATGAGATCAGTTGAAGACATTCTGCTTCAACTGATTCTCAAGGTGACTCCTTCACCTATCATCGTCCAGCATCTCGTCCATTTGCTGTACCTTACAGTGTAGCACCAACATGCTGCTCATGATCACACTGTCCATACAATATGCTGTCCATGATCTGCATCATGCTGCTCAAGCTTCTCATACATCACTGTGCTGCCCATGATCTTTATCATGTTGCCCATGCATCATGCTGTTCTAACAGATGGCATTTTATCGCTGAAGATTATGCTTAGAATGTAGTAGACACAGTCATCACTTAAATACTCTCCAATGTGATCACATCAATGCTGAGCAACTACAGGATTACTATGATCTTCATTAGACCCAGCCAATGAGGATGGTAAGAGTGACCATGATCTTATCCTGCTGTACTTTATTATGTTAGGGCTGCAGTAGACACAGTCATCACCGAAATTCTCTTCATCGTAATTATAGTATATCTATATGTTGATATTGAGATAGCACTTTCAGGATCACTGTGGTCTCCATTAGACTGAGACAGTGAGGACAGTAAGAGTTCTGAACCACATTGACTGCTTATGAAGTAGATCCACCGAGATCTATTTTCCATTTAGGCAGAGAATACATGTATGTCTGAGATAGCAAATATATATGTCCAGGCAGATTCATTTACAGGAATGTCGAGATTGTCATGCTCCTTCACAATCATAGATCCGAGACAGATCATACTGTTGATACTGCGATTTACCAGGACTATGGATACTTCTTATGTCGAGGTCAACCATCCATCCGAGGTCCTGTTTGCTCCTCCATGCATCTGAGATTTAGCTTGCCTTTCTGTTCTTTCTAGCCCTCCGAGAACTAGACTGTCTGCCCTAAGGTGATGTGAATCTGCTCCTTCTGTTCATCCGGAATCTCAGAGAGGAAACCCGAGATCTGTCTTACAAATCTCAGAGAGGAAACCCGAGATCTGTCTTACAGCTGTTCGATTTATGGCTGCGGCTTACTGCGGCCTGACCTTTATTATTGCGGCTGCCTTTCACTGTGAATAAGGAGTCTACAAGACTGCGTATGAAGCTTCCCCTTAACTACAGCTTACTGTGTATAGGAGCCTCTGTCTTGTCTGCGTCTAGGGTTTCTTAAGTTCCCAGATAGGCCAGCGTATACTCTTATGGTGTTTCTCTCCTGCTCCAAAAACCCAGATACGTGGAGAGGAGGAGACTACTCATAAAGATGTGTATTCAAATGACAACAAATCATCCCCAATTTATACTAAAACGTGGATAGTGAATAGACACGTCTATTGGGCTTCTGAGCCTACTCAAGTGCTGGTCGGCTTGATAATAATTACATAACCAAAATAAATTCATATCTCCATAAATACTTATCGGTATCGGATGATCTTTAGATCGATCCTACACCTCTCGACGAGAGGGATCCAATAAAAATATCAGCTGACATAAATAAGCTGATCCACATGGAGTTTGGCCCTAGTTGCCAATTTAACACTCCCTCTCAACTAGGGAGAACTCCATCCAGTGATCCATAAGTCCGACTGTACTATCTCGGCCATCAGTGCCCTGCACTGCTCTGCCCAACCCTGCTCAGCTCTGCTAGCTTTGCTCTGCTCTGCTCGGCTCTGCTAGCTCTGCACTGCTCAGCTATGCTGGCTCTGCTCTGCTCAGCTCTGCTGGCTCTGCTAGCTCTGCTCTGCTCAACTCTGCTCTGCTGAACTATGAAGAAGAAGAAGAATTGATCGAGAATGTCTTATACCATTCTCCACTGACCCGAAGTCAGTCTTAGAGTGCGTACCACTAGTCCCAGACTAGTCTCAACCAACCCGAAGTCAGTGTCATAGTATGTACGACTCTCACTGGTCCCAGACCAGTATCGCAGTCTCAGAGAGTGTACCACTGGTCCCAGACCAGTTTCAACCGACCCGAAGTCAGTGTCATATTATGTACCACTCTCACTGGTCCCAGACCAGTACTGCACTGACACAAAGTCAGTCTCGGAGTATGTACCACTGGTCCCAGACCAGTCACAGCTGACCCGAAGTCAATGTCATAGTATGTACAACTCCCACTGGTCCCAGACCAGTATAATTGATCCCAGATCAATGGAGGTCATCCTAGCATAGGGAGTACGGTAGATACAACGATGCATCCATCGATAGTACTACTATGGTCCCTATCCTCATTTCCCTCCTCATTGATCAGA
>APFE031495654.1:12900-46139 GCA_000404065.3 Pinus taeda
CATGAGGAGTTTGAGTGCTGTTCACTCGGACATTTGTTTTGTTGAGAATAACAACCGCAACAAATGCAGCTTCACCCCAGAAGGTTGCGGGAGTTCTAGACTCATCAAGCATAGCATGAGCCATTTGTTGAACGGTCCTGTTCATCCTTTCCACTACTCCATTTTTCTGAGGAGTTCTAGTTGTAGAAAATTCCCTTCTTATTCCATGTTCTTCATAGAAATCGAAAAATTCATTTGAGGTAAACTCCCCACCTCTGTCAAACCTGAGGCACTTAATTTTGTGATCTGATTCGTTTTCAACCAAGGCTTTGAAAGATTTGAATTTTTCGAATGCTTCGTCTTTGTGCTTCATAAGTCCTAACCAAACCATCCTGGAGAAGTTGTCAATGAATAATATAAAGTACTCTTCTCCTCGAGGTGACCTTGTCCTAAATGGTCCACATACATCTGTATGGACTAGCTCAAGAGGCCTGCTAGCTGAACCTTCCTTCTCAGGGAAGTTAGTTCTAGTTTGTTTACCAAACTGACATGATTTGCATATAGTGTTGTCAGAAATTTTGATATCTGGAAGACCACGAACTGCCTGGTACTTGCATGATTTCCTTATTTGAGAGAAGCTTAGATGCCCCAACCTCTGGTGCCATAACCAGTGTTCATCATCCTTGCTCAAATAGCATTGTTGTTGTCCTTATTCAAATATGTATAAATTATTTGGAGTTCTTCTGCCTTTGATCACTGTTCTTCCTGTATCAAGATCACGAACACTACACCCATCTGATTGAAATATTACCTCGGTTCCATTATCACACATCTGACTGACACTAAATAGATTATGCTTCAAGCCATCAACATACAAAACATTTCCAGCTTTGACCTTTTCTTTTAATTGAGCAGTGCCTTTTCCTTTTATGACTGCAGGGGTATCATTTCCAAAAGAAACTTTCTTTCCCTTTTTTAAAACAATATATGATTCAAGTTTTTCTTTATCACCTGTCATATGCTTTGAACATCCACTGTCAATGTACCATTGATTTTCTTGACCTTCTACATATAAAGCTATCCCAAATCTTTCTGGTTGCAGTTCCTTCATTCTCCACGTTCTGGTGCTTGAGGTTTGTTCCTTCTGAGTTGTCTTCCAAAACATGCTCCTGCATTCAGAATCTTCATGACCAAATTTATTACAAATAGAACATTCAATTTCATTTTCAAGGGCGGAAAAGTTGTTATCGGTCCTTTTTGTGATTCCAGTCATACTTCTTTGTTTTTGAGTTTCTATAGTCATGATTGTCTTATAGCCAACACATTGAGCTACTTTGTGGCCAAAGTTATGGCAAGAGAAACATTGGCCATTGAAGAAAATCCTCCGATTATCAAATCTTCCTATCAAATGGTTGTAGTTTCTATTGTCATCCATTCTTGAGGCAAATTGAGAAGATTTTACCTGTGGCTGGTTGTAGCTTTTGTTCATCCTCAAGGTGGATTTCCCCTGATTTACCTGGTAGTCTTTGTTTATCCTTGATGTAATTCGTCCCTATTTTACCTGGTGATCTCCATTGGGCTTTTTCTCATTCCTCCTTGCTACATTGAGATAACTCTTTGAGGTGGATGCTTGAGATGCTTCTCCATTATACCCTAGACCAGTCTTGATTAGAGGAGAATGTTGTACATTGATAATCTCGTCTAGAGTTTCAGATCATTTAACAAATTTAAGATTAAGAGCCTTTGTTTTCTCAATTTATTTTCTAAGGCCAACAATTTCACATTCTAACTTCTCAAGAAATTTTTCTTTTTCATCAAGTTGGAATTGCAGAGTATTAATGATCATATTCGTTTCTTATAAACATGTTTTGAGTCTAAAAATCTCTTCATAAAATCCATCCACATCTATAGCATCCATGTAATCATCATCTTCAAAAGCCATTAAAAGTTTATAATTATTACCTCGTTCATCTTCATCACTATTTGAAAATCCATCACTATCTTCATCACTATTTGAAAATCCATTGCACCAAAAGACAAATGATGAATTGGTAACCCCACATTCTTCTTCTGAATCTTCTTTATATTGTTTTCAATCTCTCCTCTCACATTTGTTGCATTATATTTTTTATATTATTTTCTTATAAAATCAACTCATGCTAATTTGGGGTTGTGTGTGCCAAAATTTAGCTCCTTTCGTTTTTGAATTCCATTTTCATGCCCACTTCCTTTGATATTTTGAAAATTATTTTGGTGCATTGGAGACCTTTTGCATGAAATATGACACAATCAATTCTATTATAAAACTTCTAATCTATATCCACCTTTATATCATTTTCTCTTTTGTGTACACGTCTTCAATTTTCCTAGTAAATATTATTTAACCTCAGTTTAATTTCCCCTTTCTACCCCAAATAAATCTCTCTTAACTAATCTAAAATGTCTTCTCCATATCTCTCTTCATAAACCCTCCTCTAATTTGAAATGGAATAACAACTAATTATGCATTAGAAGATCTACCCCATCCCCAAGTGGTTTCTAGTGATCTACAATATTGAAGGCCCCCACTGTATAGGTTTGATAACTTTTGGTTTCTTCAATTAGAGTTTGAAATTGTATGTTATTGTATGTTGGAAATCTTCAAGTCCTTGTTTTTATTATGTCAAATCGAAGATAAATAATGGTTTAGGTATCATGTGTAGAAATGGAAAATATGTAAATAAAACCTTTCAATTCTACAACTCAAGTAACCTTCGGTACTTATTAGCTATAGAAAATGGCAACAATAAACATAGCATTGCATTAAGGTTTTTCAGGAAAGAATCACATCATGGTTTTTAGGAAAGCATTACATCATAGTTATCTTTATGGGTGAGAAGCTAAATTAATGAATTATTTTATTATCTATGAATTATTAATAATATAAAAATATAATTTTATTTATTTTAAAGAATATATTTATTTAATTAATTTTTTACATGTTAGTTTATTTTATTTTATGTGAGAAATGTCATTTATTATAATGATTCTTAATTATTAATAAAAAATAAATTATATAATTACTTTTTTTAAAGGAAAAAATCGTAATTTTATTCAACCTATAAAACAAGCAACACAATTATTTTATGCAGATGTTATTAAGAATTAAGTCATGTCATCCTAGTTGTTAATGAGCAGTTAAAATAAATTAGTTAAAAGTTACATAAAATTTGTTGTGGTTAAATGTGATAAAAAATACTTAACTTCCCCTTTTTTCCTTTCTTTCTATGAACCTTTTGCAAGACCCCTTGGTTGAGTTCAACTGTTACCATAGCCAAGTCATTTCTAGCTACCTGCATAGGGACTCATTTGTCTGAGTCAAAGCTCCCAGATACATGAGTTCTCTTTATACCCCCAATGCTTTTTTTGTTGAGAGTTTCCTCTTTTTGTAGCTTAGTTGATTTGATTTCTACCAATTCAATATCTTTCTGGATGTGGGTCATGGTTCTTGATAGGTGCCCCTCCCCCTCTATCTTCTTGGTTACCATGTTGTTCCTATGTTTCCTTAGTTGGAACTGCCTCCATATTCTCTTATTCTTCTTCTTCAGGAAGGAGAGGACCAAATACTTTCCATCCCTTTGACTTATGGGCTTACCTCTTTTTATTTTTTGGGATCTTTTTTTTCTCGTGGGAAAGTATTTTACAGGTTTCCTGTCTGAATACACATTCGACATCTAAATGTTATGTTATCATAATTCAATACTTGGGACCATTGGAAGCTTTTGAGTTTTAGATGGACGCAATCAAGTAAACCTTTCCTGAGGTCTATCTCTACATAAATTTTGGAAAAAGTGAAAATACCTTTTATTGTTTTGTCAAGATCCATCTTTTTGAATTTTCCTAGAGTATTTCTAATGTCTTCTAGAACTAATGGTGTCGAAAGGGAAGAGGGAGGTTTGGTAATCTCACCCAAACCAAAATTATTGTGACCACCATGCTTGTGGAATCTAATTTTGGAAACCATGAGGTAATAAAGAGTCTTGACCTACCCCAGAACCATCACCCATCATTTAGGACCCCCTCTCGATATTTTTGTGTTTCTATTTCAACTATGAAGAAGCCTTTTAAACATAAGTTGATATTAAAAATGACATGTGGAATCAATTTTGAAATATTATTTCTCATAAGTAGATATTATAGTTGGGTGTCCACGAAGAAAAATCCATTGATGTAAATCTTCATATCTTGGCCAGAAACCATTAAACCTACATATTATAGCCAAGGATTGAAGATTAGAAAAAATTGAGTTTACCTCTTTGTTTTTAACCACCATGGTTGGATCTTGTTTCATTTGTTCAACAATGTAGGGTCCTAACATATTTTGGATCTAGTATGAATGAATAGATGCTTTCCCTTTCACTACATGCTTGAATGAGAATAATCCATTAGAGTTTCAAGAGGTTGAAGCTCCACCTCACAAACTCAGATTTAATATGTAGAAATTAGGCTGCAGATTTTCAATTGCTCATGAAGGTTTAATCAAAATCGTAAGACACAAATCAACACCACTGCTGTGAAGGCATTAATTCACAATTGAGAACAAAAATTTTAGACATGCAAGAAGGAATAACACACATGAAACAAGTATTCTTATCTAGGGAAATAAATCTGCTAAAAACCCTAATGCCTCTTGCATTAATCAAATGAAATAGAAATGTATTACAATTTCTTTTCTCAACCGAGCTCACCCTGCAAGTGCACAACCTATCTCTCTAGTCATTGAAGGCCTCTGACCCAAATTTAGTCAAATTTTACCTCCTCTTGAGCTCCTATTTCCTTGCATTGTTCCTTGAGGAATTAGACCCTATTATTTAGGAAATTCCTCTAATTGAATTGTGCAATTCCTTTAGGCTGATCATTTGATTGCATGCAACACTTGTACACTCAAGACTAGTCTACAACTGATGTTACAGTGCCTTGGAATCTCCACCTCAGTTGGGTAACTTGAATTATTTGCATGCACTAGCTATTTTGGGTTGATTGATCGGTTAACTATATGATCACTAAGTTTGACTGAAGTCCCACTTCTTAATTGACTTTCCACTAGTTCCTCCAAAAGTTGGAACTAGTTTAACTGAAAACAACTTGAGATTACTGACCTTGATTGCTACAAATTAGAAATCACACATGAAGAACTAAACTCTAACTCATCCAACTCGAATTCACTGGGGAAACTGGGTGAAACAAGCCATGTCACACAAGTTAACATCATCCAAGTTGTCTGTTGATGTGGAAATTCAGATTTTATCAATTTAATCAAGGCTAAATCAAATTGAGAATTTTTTATTACTTTTTCAATACTCCCTCTTAGTAAGAAAGGGATTATCGACCACCCTTATCCTACACCTATGGAACTCAAACTTTCCTCTTGACAACGCCTTTTTCAAAATTTCAACATCTTGTTCCTTTGTTGGAATGTAATGGAACAACATTATCCTCCTGTGCACACAGTCTCATAAATGGTGATACTGGATATCTATATGCTTGGACCAATCATGAAAAGAAAAAATATCAGAGATCTTGATACAACTTTTATTATCAAGTAGATCACAGTTGGATCCATAATATGACAAAACAATCCAATAAGTATCTTTCTCATCCAGATTGCCTCACATGCTACTTGATTGGCAACCATGTATTCTGCTTCTGCTGAGCTGAGTGCCACAAATATTTTCTTCCTATTGTATCAAGAAACCACTATGGTCCCAACACTAAAAATTCCACCTAATGTACTATTTTGATTTGATGGAATCCCCACCTAATTTGCATCTATGAAGCTACATGGCTTCACTCCCTATCTGTGTTTATACCATATTCCAAAATGGGTAGTGCCTCTAAGGTACCGTAGAACATGTTTAGTTTCTCTCTAAAATAATTTGGTTTTCCTAACCATAGCTTGGTTGTTGGGCATGGAATCCCCCCACAACATGTTTTGGGGATCAAAGCCCAAGTTTTGGTCAAATGTATTGTAAGACTCTGTGAATTGCGAGCGCGAAGTGCGAAGTATAGGTTGAGTCATAGAGTTGTTCACCCTAAAGTATTGTAATATAATGTAAAGTCATGTCGGCCTACCTATGGTCCACAAACCATGGAATTGTATAAATAGAGCGAGGCTCTATGTTGTAAAGACAACAGAGGAATTGCATTGATGAATACAAATGGTTTGAGCATAAACTAAGAGTCTAAGTGTATTGGATCATAGTAGTAGGAAGAGGCTCTACAGTTGAGTGCACAGAGGCCTAGTAGAGTCTGCACGTGAGTGCGCGGACCCTTGCTGTTGAGTGTGCAGGGCAGGCTTGAGTCTGTAATCTTGAGCAAAGAAAAATAAAGAGAAGTTGATTCCAGTTTCTGTGCATCTGCTTATGTATTACATTCTTTACACTTATGTTGTTTTGTTTACCGCGCACTTATATGATTACTGGATATACTGTTAATTATCCTTAATCTTACATCGATCAATTAAGTAATTGAGTAATAACAGATTAAACAACAAGGAACTTGGGTATAATATGGATCACACTCGGGTAGGGCTGTGGAAAGGCAGCCTCACAGGTTGTGAAGGACTAATAAGTATGCATAGCAATGTGTATGCAAAGTTAAACCGCGGATCGCCAGAAGCTCATTAGACATCCCTAGGGTGCAGAAACCTGGTTCTAGCACCCTCCCATACTACTTCGGGTGATACCTCAGTCTGTGCTCCACAGACTATTCCCGAAAGGGCCAATAGTATGGGGATTTGTTTGGCTAAAACACCTCTGAACCGGGGTTAGGCCCATACAATCCAATAAATGGTTCCATTGTCGGGACTGGGTTCTGCATAAGGGATGTCTAATGTCATTCCATTGGAATCCAACAAAGAAAGAAATTGAAAAGTGGTTGGACAAGAAGATTCACAAGTTCATGGTGCAGGAAAACAGAAATCCGTGAGTATCTAAGGAACAGTGGTTGGAGTGCTACTTGTATATGGAAATCCATGAAATTTTCTTTTCATCCTTTCCTTTCAAGCTGTATGAGTGGATCACAAAGCTAGCAGACAGTTAGGGAAGGTGTAGGCTCGACAAACCAATAGTGTGGACTCCGGAATTAGTGCCCAAGCTAGAAGCATCAGGTGATAAGATTGCACAAGCTATGGACCATTGGCTCGACCAAATTATAGGGGGGTTTATCACTGAGTTCACGGTAGACATGAATGTTAGCTACAATGAGGCGGAGTGACGTTTCCTCAAGGGACAGCGAGGTAAGTATATTAAATCTTTGAACACTTGGATTAAGATGCTATTGTGTGAAAAGTGGGTTATGCGAATAAATTAATGTTTAGGGCTACGCAAAGTGGGAAGATCTACAGAAGCAGAGGTAGCAAAGAATTAGAAACCAGTCCCTAAATTTCACCCTCATGGGAAAGGGAGGAAGTGCTCACAAAAGTTTCTCCGAGAAGCACAGTCAGTTTGATAAGACAATGAATTCCATGTTTACCACCTCCACCCACACCACCACCTGTCTCACCCTCCTCACCTCCATCTCCACTCACCCCACCTTCGCTACCACCACAGTTCAGTATAGCAAGTGAGATCAAACTATTGGTATTCAGAGGAGTAGGGGATGAAGAATTGGACCAATTTTGGTTCATGGTAAGAGTAACATGGGAAGCACAAGGTGTCATAGATGACAATAATAAGAAGGCTATGCTGGTGAGCATGCTGCAGGATCATGCATTAACATGGTACATCAAGCATTCTAATGACCATCCAAACATAGGAATCGTAGAAATCCACGCCACGTTGAACAGGGAATTTAGCAGGCTGAAGTCAAAAACACAATCAATCATTGGGTTTAAGTAGATTGTGATTCTCCCGGGTGAGACCTCTTGGGATCTGGACCAAAGGTTGAAGAGTACAATTCGCGAATCCAATATTACTTTGACGGATGGGCAGCACCACGCATGGTTTGTAGCGTCACTTACGCCGCACTTAAGGACAGTGCTGTCAAAGCAAAAACTTTCCACCCAGGCCGAAGCTTTGGAGATGGCAATGAGATTACATGAGACCCCTGTACGGGTTGGGAGTCCAATGAATCCACATGCAACTACAGAAGCTGTGTTTGGAAATGCAGAGTTTGAAATAGGACATGACACGTCGGCTAGAGGCATGTGAGGAGGTATGGTGCATAAAATGCAAAGGCCAGGGGCATGAAAAGGACCACTGTCTAGTGTACGCGAATTACTTGGCAGGAGGAGGGTTGATGCCATTAAGGTCGGAGGCACAGGTAGGACCAAGCGTGGCACCTGCATTATGGTGCGTGATCTGTCAGATAGAAGGAAAACATTCTACGGATAATTGTCATCTATTGCAGAAGTATACACAGACGTCCAAACAATTGTTTTATAATTTCTACAGGTTGGCAGGCCATGATGAATGTACCTAACGAAGCTACGAATTAATGATGGATTGGACTCCTGCCTATAGGGTGTAGACCGAAATACGAGCCCTCGACCCAAATGCAGGGATGGCGTGCACCAGATTTCAGGGGCGTAGTCGATGTCAAGGAGGAATGGGACTAGGAAGGGGTTGCAAACAACCAATTTGTTACAATTACGGAGGGTCAGGGCACTATGCCCGCGATTATACAAACTCGACAAGGACATCATGTTTGAAATTTACTCAATTTGATCATGAGGCAGAAGATTGCCCTTCACTGATAGCGAGGATGCACAAAAAAGGAGTACTCCAGCCCCCTCCAACTTAGAATTTGCAGATGATGAGGTTTGAGCAGCGTGAAGAAGACCCAAATGTAAACATGATGCTTAGGAGTGGTATGACCACGGGCGATGATAAAGGGAAGCAACCAAAAGAAAGTGCGTGGGTTTGCAAGGCTCCTACAAAGGAACCCAAATTTGATTTAGAACATGAAGGAGACATTCATGGAAGGTAAGAAGAGCTTCACGGAGGCCTCCACTTCAGGTAGTAAGGATCAAATAGAACCAGGGATGGATCCTTCAATTCTCACTACCTTTCTGAAGACATGCATGAAATTGTTGCATGACAGCAAGGCAGTCAAAGGACTACAGGAACTTATCACTAGGTGCACAAGGTCAGGAGAACCGCGTGTGGTCTGGAAACTTGGAAAACATGCATTGCACGTAGGAAGGGAAATGAGGTTGAATGTGCAAATCGGCGAGTATGAAATGGATCAGGTAATCCTGAAGCTAGGATCGGACATGAATATACTACCAAAACAAACATGGGAATGCATGGGCAGGTCCGCACTGCAATGGTCTCCTATTCAGTAATGAATGGCAAACCAGCAAAAGATCTTACCCATGGGAAGATTGCAAGGGGTAACAGTAGATATTGAAGGTGTGCGTGCACAGGCGGATTTTGAAGTGATAGAGATTGTCAATAATAGTAATCCCTATCCTGCACTACTAGGAATAAACTAGGCCACCGATATAAACAGAGTCGTAAATCTGAAGAAGCGCAAAATGATCTTTAAGAAAAAGTCACTACGCGTAGTAGTACTGCTAGATCTAGCCGAAGGAGAGCGATACAATGAACCAGTACGTGACGATGATAGTGATGATGGTCTCAGTTGTATTTACAAGATAACTGCGCAAGAACAGGATTGGGTGAATTTGACTGCAGATGGAAGGATTTCGTGGGAGCGCAAAAGCTCGTGCACTTTAGATTTAGATGAAGAAGTAGTGCGATGGTAGAATCGATTGCATGAAGTAATAACACTTAATTGCAATATGATGGTTATATCACTATGTTGTGTGACAACATAAGTAAGGGAACTAATGACATATTAAGGGTTTAAAGTGGTGGATGAATTTCTGAGAAACTTTGAAAGCATAGTACCAAAACAGTAATGATTCGATGCTCTAAAATGGGCATTGTGTGCAATGCCTGCATGATGGTGGGGCATGCATCAAGAAAGTTTTGAGGACTAGCACAGATGCAATAGGATGATGCGCTTATGGTTTGGGAAGCCCCAGCCTAGAATGCGAGCCAGTCAACCAGGGTGGAACAACTTGCATGCCCACCTTTTCTGATGGGTATGAACATATGCTGTACAGACTGCATAAGCACACACCACTCTCAGAATAGAGAATGAAACAAATTGTAGCCGCAGGGAAAGCGACACGCATTACTAATTATCCACAGAGAGGCATTCGATAGGGTATGCGAAGTACTGAACAAGGTTCACCAAGTGAGATGAATTGATTGGGATCTGCACATGCCAGCAGTTCGATTCCAAAGGTGGAACAGAGTAGAGACCATAATCTATGAAGAGATTACAAAGAGGAATCCACATGTAATGGCTCTTGCAGTTGTGACAGTGCACGAAGACCAAGACAAAGAAATCACACAGCTATGCGAGGTCAAACATATCAGGATTCAAGAAGCCATTCGGTGAGGGAACCTTAGACTTCGCAAACTCAAAAAGGACCAAGTATGATTGAGGAAGAAAAGCATTTTGATGGATGCTGAGATCAAGAGGCTGGAAAACAAGATCACGCAAGCATGTCTCATCGATAAATCAAGGATGACAAGTCAAGATACAGATGATCATACCACTGCATTAGAAGATTGTCGTTGAGTATTTATGACTCTGCTGCTAGCTACAACTGCACCTCACCAAACACAATAGCCAGGGGAACACACCACATATGGTAGAACGCATGGTGCCAGCTATCACGAGGGAAATTGAGGGGTTTCCGCGGACTACACTGGAAGGAAAATTGAAGTCTCGCATAGGTGGTGTGACCACCTGACTAGCCGTAGGGAGCACATTCTTAGTGCTCTAGGCAGTTAAAAGAGAGCGCCAGACTATAAAAGAGTTTGTGTGGGAGCTGCACGATAAGGGAGATGCACGCAGAATCAACATGTCACAAGGTTTGTGCTTGCACATGGGGGGCTGCGTTGCCATGCAGGTAAGCTGGAAAGTGACCGCTGGTGTCACTGTTCATGACGGGATGTCCGATTTAAGGCAAAAGGAAGCAGGCATCGGGCATTTAAGACATGAATTAAGGGCAAGATTTGGGACAATCTGCCACCAAGAAACCATTAATGGCCTAGAATTGGGGGAAACAGTCGAATTTGAATTCATAAGTTGCTATAAAACTCTAGGGGCTAGCCATAAGACAACACTTGTTCACTTGATATTTGAGCAGTTGATTAGAGCCCAGAGTGTCCAACGTTGTGAGATATTCAAGCCCCAAATTTCATGAATGACCACATACCAATCAAACAAGATGGCAGCTACCAGGAGAGGTGTGGGCTTTGTAGAAAGAACTGTTGATAAATATGCGCAGAACCCCATGGTGCAAGATGTTCCCGGAGATGCTGGGGACCCACCAAAAATCTCAAAATCACCTTGGACACCGAGGAAAAAAAAAGATAAGCTGGCAGCGGGACTAGTCCGCATGTCCCCGCGGAGTCTGCAGTTTGGTAAGCTCTTAATGGAAGAAGAGGGAAAGGTTGTCATCATTGAGACAGATGATGAGGAAGAGGACCTACAGGCTCTCATCGATGAGATAAAGGAAGTAGAGGACATGGAAGAGGACATCCAGCCAGTACACTCTGCAAAATAATTTCCTGAGTACATCCCTCCACAAAAAGGCAAAGCAAAGATACCAAAGGATCTAGATGCCACCAAGAGCGCACTCCAAACCCTGCTCCTCCCTTATGGAATTGTGTTTGAGGGCTCACACCTGGGCCATGTGCCCACAATGAGTTTTGAAGATTCGGACCTCACAGACAGCGAGAAGTTCCCACACTTAGAGATAGAGAGCCTCATGAAGTAGAGCATGGAGGGGCTAGTCACAACATTATAGCTGTGAAAATGGCTGCTCAGTGTGGAGAAGGCTGAATTGCTTCATTTGCTGTGGATTCCACACTTTCACCACTTGCCAATCACTATTTTCGTCATCAGACAGCTTTTGTGCTTAGTGCATGATGGGTACCGATGGCTAGAGGAGCTTATTCGAATCATGACGGATCTCATCCACCGAATTTCTTGGCTTCCCTATAAGGGCAAGGACCCCGTGGCAATAGCAGGAAAAAGCGGTGATTTGGCTGTCACAGAAGACATGAAGAATAAATACAAGCTCAAGAAAAAAATAGGGTTTATGCAATCATCAACATCAAAGATAAGGGCGTGTGTGTAGCCACCCAACTCCTGGCCAGGAAGGTAATGAGAAAATTTCATGGTGATGAAGTACTAGTGCCGGTAGTTGTGTTGGCTGAACAATGCGTGGAGGGGGTCCAATTCAACTAGGCCAAGTTCCTCTATGAGGAATTCTTGACCAGATGCAAAGAAGCCCAGGAGCAGGGTAAGACATTCCACTACGCGTGGTTTATGTTGTCCATTTTGCTGGTAGCAAGAGAACTGCCTGAGGACAGTCAGTTCCTGAGCATCGAAAAGGACATACTAGAGGCCGCAAAATATGCGTTGCTCTGGGCTACCAAGGACGTGAAGCAGATTCATGAGACCAAGATCTTTTGGGTGATTATGGAGGTGAGCATCTAGATGTGGATTAATAGGAGGCCATGCCTGTCCACCACAGTTTACAACAGTCTGCAGAGCTTTGCAGACTTCAAGGCGGACATGCACAACATCTGCATCAAGGCGCGAAAGGATCCGGTACAACAGTGGACCAAGCTCCCCTTCATCGCCATTGATGATGCGATTTTTTCAGTGTTAGAATCATGGCCTCCTGAGTGGCATGCCCCAGATTTGGCGGAGCTAGATAAGACAATAGCCCAAAGGAGAAAGGATGACGTCGAAAAGAGATGCAATGAAAAAGTGGCAGTAGAGGTAAGGGCAATCCGTGAGGCAGCAAAGGTAGTTGCAGAGCGGGAAAAGGCCACCGAAGTTGCAGTAGCAGCGCAGACAACAAGGGCCACAACAACGCAGCAAGAAGAGTGCCATGAAGTTTCTACGGGATAGGAGGCAGAGGAAACAGACCTTGCAGGAGAAGGCATGGACCTAGGCACTACTTCCACCCAACTGAAATGATCACGAGTCAAAGAGATATCGGGTCCACTGAAAAAGGTCAGGGCCTCCAAATTGACCTTCAACCCAATCACATTAACAGAAGGCGACCTCTATGACATCGGCGACATGGTTCACGAGGTCATCAAGGAAGCGCTCCAAGATGCTATGTTAGAGTAGCAGACTGTGTTGGGGGCCCTAAGGGTGCAGCTGCAGGAACTATAGGTGTGGTCCCCACAAGAAGGAACTGTAGCCAACTACGGCACAATAGGCACATTAGCAGCAGAGCAGCTGCCATGCGCAAAGATGGCCAACACCATAATGCTACTGGAAGGGATGTTAGAAGTAGAGAATGAGATCGACAAAGCCACAGTTGGAAGGATCAAGGGACTTGGCCTTAATTTGGCTGCTCTTCCACGCAACACACTGTACTAGCTGCAGGATGGCATAACAGCAGAGCTCTATGCCAGGGAGGGTTGCATGATTCAGGTGATGATTGAGAAAAAGGTCAACATCAAATAGCTTAGCCTGCAGCGTGATGAACTAGTATCATAGAACCAGCAGATAGTGTAGACATTTGATGAAGCGTGCCAATGAGTCCCAGAGTTGTCCATCGCTGCAGACTTACCAACAAAAGTGCAGACCACTATTTGGCAGGTGGAGTCCAAACCTCACGCAAGGAAACAGTGTGAGTGCAACTGGAGTTGAATCTCTAGATTGTCAAGCTGCGGCTAAAGGCGCAGCCTTCCACTCCTCTGGAAGTTAGAGAGAAGCACGTTAGCACTATTCAAATAGGACTGGAAGGAATTGGACAGGGAATGCAAGAATGTACCGATATGTTGGACCAAGCCTTTGGCATTCTCACATCCTTGCAAGAAGACCCCAACATACAACACCCGGAAACAAAAGCATGCGAGCTTCAGGAGTAGTTAATGTAAGGGGAATGGAACAGACACTCATCTTCACTCAACGGCTTGTGAAGATGCAGTAAGCAAGGGCACTGAAAGAGTAGGTGGATACCACCAAACAAAAAGAGGCACTTCTCAAAGCGCACATCCATCCATGGATTGATGAGGACTTCACCATTACGGTAGATATTGAGGGCAAGCTCACATAGATGTAGGGGATTTACATGCTAAGGCAGGGACCTAATCCCCACAAAGAATCATAAGAAGAGTGCATGCAACAGGTCCAACAAATCACCGAACAGTGTGTCACGGACCTCCAAACAGTATGGGACCAGTTGGAGGAACTCTGCACCAAGATCACCTCGCTGACTGAGTGACTCGGGGATGAGTCATGATGATTATGTTGGGGTCCTGTTGGGCATGGAGCCCCTCCACAACATGTTTTGGGGCTCAAATCCCAAGTTTTGGTCAAATGTATTGTAAGACTATGAATTTTGGGCATGGAGCGTGAAGTATAGGTTGAGTCATAGGGTTTTCCACCCTAAAATATTGTAATGTAATGTAAATTCATGTTAGCCTACCCATGGTCCAGAGACCATGGAATTGTATAAATCGAGCAAGGCTTTAAGTTGTAAAGACAGCAGACGAATTAGATAGATGAATATGAATGGTTTGAGCATAAAGTAAGAGTCTAAGTGTATTGGGTCATAGTAGTAGCAAGAGGCTCTGCAACTGAGTGTGCAAAGGCCTAGTAGAGTCTGCAGTTGAGTGTGCAGACCTCTGTAGCTGAGTGTGTAGGGTGGGGTCGAGTCTGTAATCTTGAACAAAGAATAATAAAAAGAAGTAGATTCCAGTTTGTGTGCATTTGCTTGTGTATTACAATCTTTACATTTATGTTATTTTGTTTACCGTGTGCACTTACATGATTACTGGATATACTGTTAATTAACCTTGATCTTACACTGATCAGTTAAGTAATTGAGTAATAACATATTAAACAACAAGGAACTTGGGTATAATACGGATCGCACCCAGGTAGGGCTACGTGAAGGTAGCCTCACAAGTTGTGAAGGAATAATAAGTGTGTGTAGTGACGTGCATGCAGGGTCAAACTGCAGACTGTCAGAAGCTCATCAAACATCCCCAAGGTGCAGAAACCAAGTTCTAGCACCCTCCCATACTACTTTGGGTGAGACCTCAGTCTGCGCTCCACAGACTGTTGCTGAAAGGTCAAGTAGTATTGGGATTTGTTTGGCTAAAACACCTCTGAATTTGGGTCAGGCCCATACAAGCCAACATTGGATCAGTTGGTTGAATGCATAACAGATATTTGGTCATGTGTTCAAAATATACATTAGTGATCCCACCAAATTTCGGTAAACAGTAGCATCCACCTCCTTACCTGAAATGGCTTCCTCTTTCCTCCAGTTGGTCGCTAGAGGTGTCTCCATGGGTTTGCAACTATCAATGTGGAATCTATGAAGTATCTCATTAACATATTTTCCCTAAGAGACAAACAATTCCCCATTACCTTGACATACTTCCAATCTGAGGAGGTAGTGCACGAGACCCATGTCCTTCATTTCAAACTTTCTTGCATGGTCCTCCTTGCAAGATCTAATCAAATTCTTGTCACTAGCTAAAATCAAATCCTCAATATATAATACAATAATTAATAATTTACCTTCTACCAAGATATGATAAAGGATTGCATCCGCTTCACTTTTGGTGCAGCCCAAACTGGTGAGATAGTTATAGATCCTAGTGTACCAAGCACGTGGTGCTTGCTTAAGACCATACAATGCTCACTTGAGTCTGCACACATGAGACTCCTGATCAAAAGTCTTGAAGCCTTATGGTTTCTCAATATACACCTCCTACTCAATAAATCCATTAAGTAATGTTGTTTTCACATCCATCTTGTGGATCTTTCACCCTAATTGTGCAGCGTAGGAAAAAAATGATCTAATGGATGAGTACCTTTCTACAGTAGAAAAGGTCTCCACATTGTTAATCCCTTCAACTTTAGAGTATCCCTTTGCCACAAATATGGCCTTGTACTTTTTTATGCTTCTGTATGTTGCATTCTTTACCTTGAAGATCCATCTCGGACCCACAATTGATTTATTTGATGGTCTTGGGACCACTTCCCAAACACTATTCTTTACAATGGATTCATATTCCTCCACCATTTTATCAACCCATACAAGTTTCTACACTGAATCCTCAAGAGGATGGCTTAGTCTCTACAAGCTCAGTCATTAGATCCAGGTAGCCAGTGTATCGATCCGGTGACCTTCTCTACCTGTGCTAATTTGAAGGAGCACTCCCTTGCATCCTACACAATGCTCTTAGCTTTCTTGATCCTTTTTTTTCCTTCTCTGGATGGTTCTTCTTGAGTGGCTATCTCCACTCTCTTCTCCTCAATTTGTGGCTACTCCACAACTTCTTAAAGTTCCTCCTTTGGAGCTAGAATCTCCTCTTCTAGTGGGATATGAAACTCCCTCTCAAGAGAGTACCGCATGGCTTTGTCTTCATCAAATTTTACACCCTTTCACGCAAATATCATTCTGAGGGATGGAAAGTATACATGGTAGTTGTGGGGAGTTTTTGTGTCACCCACAAATACCCCCAATTCTATTGTCGGATCTAACTTCTTCCTCGATTCTTTGGAGACATGGCAGTAAATAGAGGCTCCAAAAATCTTGAAGTGTGACACATCAATATTTCTCGTTGATAAATCCTCCTCTAATGTAATCATGCTAAGAATTTGATGAGGACTTCCATTCTACAAATAGACTATCGTTTTGCATGCCTCGACCCACAAATACAGAGGTAAGCCTTGATCATGAAACATCACCCTTGCTGCTCCCATAATGCTAAGATTCTTTCTGTCAAATATCCCATTTTTTTGTGGGTTGTGGGGTGTTGTAAACTCTCTTTGAATGCTTTCTTTTGCATAATTTATATTAAATTCACTCGACATGTACTCACCTACGTTATCACTCTTAAGAGCCTTCACCTTCTTCCCTATTTCTTTCTCAATCAGTGCCTTGAATTCTACAAACTTGGAGAATGTCTCATCCTTCTTCTACATGAAGAAGATCTAGCACTTCCATGAGAAATCATCAATAGAAATAACAAAATATTTGTGCATGGAAATAAAGGCTATCAAAAAATGTCCATCGACATCAGAGAGGATCCTTTTAAGGACTGCATGTGCTTTACTGTCCCGATCATGGAATGTAGATTTTGTGTACTTCCCCAAAGTACATCCTTTTCATATATCCTGCTACTCGATTGATCCTTTGGGGAGGCTTGTGGTTATCTGTTGCATGATCTTCAAAGTGCCATGATGAAAATAGCTATGTCGTCTATGCAAAATTTCATCGAAATCATAGATTTGTGCCTTCTCTTCCTTTGTGCTTAATGCAGAATAATCCTCTACATCTAGCCTATACAGGTTCTTCACAAGAACCCTAATTTGCTTCACCTGTTCTTTGGCTGTGTCTTAGGAATGCATTTCCTTTACTAAAGATCACATCATAACCACGGTGTTCCAAAACTGCAACAAAGGTAATATTTTTCTTTACACCCACAACAAACAAGACATCCTTGAGTCTGAGGGGGGAGATTGACTCCATATGAAAGGTGGTTGTACCAATCCCAGTCGCGCTATACCATCCATGATCCCCCATCTCGATGTGCATCTGCATATCTTTCTCCTACAGGTCACTAAAAAAAATATGTATTTCCCATCATGTGGAATGATGCACCAAAGTCCAAGTACCACACGATCCCCATCACTGTATTGGGCATGCATGCAATGAGGGTAAATTAAAGCTTGAACTATGAAGCCAAAGCTTCACTTGCTTCTCCTACTGGGGTCTTCTTGCTTACCTTCTTATGTGGACACTTCATGGAATAGTTCCCGAATTCATGATAATGGAAGCATTTAATTTTTGACAAATCTTTCTTCTTGTCCCCTTGACTATATTTTGGTTTGGATTGGGATTTCTTCCCTTCTCCCTTCTTATCCTTTCCATCCAATGCAAAGTTATATTCATCCTCACCCTTGGATGAAATACCATCTCTAGTATTCTGCCTTATTTCCTCCTGTACAAAATTGGACCATAAGCGCTCCCAACTCATTAGTTTCTCCCTCTCATTCACTAAATCTTGATAGATATGCCAACTCTTAGGAAAGCCCATAAGGGCTAAGGTTACCAAGTCTTCTTTAGGGACATTAACATTGATCCTGCCAAGTTCATCACGACATTGTGTAAACTCTCTCTAATACTATGGAATTGTGTCATTCTTCTACATCTTGATACTTCGAATTTTATCCTTAAGCGCGAGCTTCCTGTGGTCACTACTATTTTTGAACAATTCTCTCAACGCTTTCCACATCACGAACGAAGTTTCTTTTCTGTGGATATTTGAGAAAATATGATCTTGTACTCCCTCCAAGATGATTCTCCTCACCTTGGCTACATCTTTCTTCCACTGAGCAAGGTTTTGGGTTAGATGCTTGAGATTTTCCAGCATTTGTCTTGATTTATTCTAGCAATCAATTTTCATCCAATACTACCTCCATGTGGTCCTTTCATGCAACAAAATTAGAGGTGGCTTCCAAGTCATAATCTAGCCTTAGTCCATTGAAGGCCATCTTCTTAGCTCTGAAGAAATCTTGCTACATTGATCTTCAAATTCAAACCTCTGAGATACAACTTAGAATTTCCTGCTCTAATGTGAATCCAACCTTGATACCATGTAGAAATTAGGATGTAGATTGGATATTTCTCAATATTTTTTAATCAAAATCACAAGACACAAATCTACACTACTGCTTTGCGGAAATTAATTCACAATTTAGAAAAAAAAATTTAGACGGGCAAGAAGGAATACCATAGATGCAACAAGTATTTTTATCTGGGGCAAGAAATCTGCTAAAAACCCCAATGCCTCTTGCAATAATCAAATGAAATAGAGATGTTGCAAGTGCACAACCTATCTCTCTACTCAATGAAGGCCTCTGACCTAGAATTAGTCAAATTTTTCCTTGTCTTGAGATCTCATTTCCTTGTGTTTCTCCTTGAGGAATTAACCCCCTATTATTTAGGAAATTCCTCTAATTGAATTGTGCAATTCCTTTAGGTTGATCATCTAACTGCATGCAACACTTGTACAATCAAGACTAGTCTATAAATGATGTTACACTACCTTGGATTCTCCACCTCAAGTGGATAACTTAAATTCTCTACATGCATAGGATATCTTAGATTGATTTATTAGTTAACTGGATGATCATTGAGTTTGAATGAAGTCCCACTGCTTAATTGACCCTCCACTAGCTCCTCCAAAAGTTGGAACTAGTTTAATTGAAAACAACTTGAGATAAATGACCTTGATTACTACAAATTAACAATCACACATGCAGAATTGAACTCTAACTCCTCAAACTCGAATTTACCGGGTAAACTGGGTGACACAACTCATGTCACTCAAGTTAACATTATCCAAGTTGTCCGTTGATGTGGAAATTTGAATTTTCTCAATTTAATGGAGGAAAAATCAAATTGAGAATTTCTTGCTGCATTTTTCAACATTATGGTGGATTTCCTTTCA
Organism: Pinus taeda; assembly: GCA_000404065.3. Taxonomy (NCBI): domain Eukaryota; kingdom Viridiplantae; phylum Streptophyta; class Pinopsida; order Pinales; family Pinaceae; genus Pinus; species Pinus taeda. The sequence continues at coordinate 32,448 of APFE031495654.1, forward strand.
GTGCCATAATATTTCATCTGAAATATCTTGTAAGATTTCCTTTCATATAACAAACATTGAAATATTGCATGGATACCCAATTTGTTCTGGATACTTTGCTTCATGTTTTCCACTAGATCCAAGCCTTTGGTCTAGAAGATAGAGGTCTTCCCATTGATATTTCTTAGGAAAATATGTAGTTTTTCCTTCACTACCTTTCTATTGATTAGATCTGGAAGAAAGGGGATGCAAGTTTCCACTAGAGGAGCAGATCCCCTAAACGAAGAAATGAGGAAACATGTGGATTTGGGTATGTAGGCAAGGTCCATCACTGCCCTCCCAGTCTTGGAAATTCTCTACCACCATTGCAAATTTGGAGAGGTTCCCACAGTCCTAGATCCATAACAATGGATTCCACCACCACTAGTGGTCACCTCCAAACAAAGCCATCGCAGAAACATGGGATCGATAGTCATTCTACAACAAGCGAATGTCAAATCCATGTTCAAACTCCATTTATTCCACCTTCCCTCCACATTCAATCACATGAAAACAAACCTTCATCTATTTCCTTGAGAAAAACACAACTCTACACCTTCAGTCCAGACCCATCTTGCATTATAAAACCCACGATATATATTGATAACGATGATAAAGAACTTAACGAAAATCGAAACCCTAACACCCCTGCAAAATCCATTCATTCCTCTAATCTCAAAATAATCCCATTATATAATTATTAATTATTTTATAATTATTAATACATTAATTAAATAATAATTATCAATTAAGAGGATGATTATCCATTACTTAAACTAAAGTTTGGTTCACTAGACTTTTAGAAAATTCAAAAAAAAAAAATAATGGATTTATATTATCGTGGTTGAAAAGATTGAAGATACATTATTCTCTCCTTTTGATTCTTATGAGTTAATGAGTTATGGAGATCATCAACTTTACCAATCTTATAAAGTTGAGATATACTATAAAATTGGCATATGTTATATAGAGGCATGACATTCTAAAGGAAAGCATATTCCATATTCCACTTTCTGATAACACAAATATTACATATTCTTTTAGGAATGTTGGGATACATTAGATCTTAAATAGAAAACCAATAAATATCTCACTTAATATTTACTTTTTTTTCAAATCTTATATTTACAACCTGCATTTCAAAATTAAATCCATATTAAAACATTTTAATTTCTTTTATAAATTATTTCGGAAAACAACATCAAAGTGAAATCAACAAAAACAACACACAAGATTGATTTTAAAGAGTAAAGCAACTAAATAATGAATGATTACTTTTTTAAATCAATCTCACCTTTTACACTTTTTTTCATAAATTTTTAATTATAAATTAATTTTGTTTTCCAAAATAATCTTATATTACTTAAATAAAAGAAAACTAAAAATAAATTTAATTAATCATCATTTATTTTATTTTATATCTAAAAAATAATTGAAAATTAAATGAAAATATCTATTTCAATTTATTAACTATCCGAATAAAAACGTTTAAGAATAGCCATTTTTTAGTTTAAGAATTGCGTTCTTTCTCCCATTTACATCAACATATTGTTTGCGGCAATTTAATTATATTCCATGTGTCCATTGTCCAAATCACGTTAGCATTTCTTTGAGGAAACTTAATTATATTCCATATATGTTAAAGAATTTCAATCAAAAGATTCTGCCCCTCCTTTTCACGTGTCATATTAAGGTATTCTCTAGGTTGAATAGACTAGACTTGGTTATATTTCATGATTTTCCTTTAAAAGAAAAATCAACCAAAAGATTCCTTTATGCACCATTAAAGTATGTGAGGTTGTATTTATTCGATCCTCATATAAGCGATTTTTTTTGGGGTGAACCAAGGGTTTTTTATTAAGTAAAAATATTATATTTCAACATATAACTTTCAAAAAATGTATTGGTCTAACTCTTACTAGAATTATTAGCCAATAGATGCAAATCTTGACACATAGAAAGTTTCCATGATAACAAAAATAGCCAAAACTAGAAGGAATCAAGGGTTTTTTATTAAGTCAAAAGATTATATTTCAACATATAACTTCCAAAAAATGTATTGGTCTAACTCTTACTAGATTTATTAGCCAATAGATGCAAATCTAGACATATAGAAAGATTCCAGGATAACAAAAATAGCCAAAACTAGAAAGGTAGGTAAAGCCAAAAAACCGATAAGACCAAGATACAACCAACATTCATCAGAAATCAGTAGAATTAACTGAAGCGGGGTGGTCTAGACCTAATCTAGGAGATGGAGGGGGTTTGAAATTGCAATGGACGTGTTTCTCCATATGGGAAAGCCTGATCTCAATCCAATCCAAATGCTCCTAAAGGAACCTTCGTCCTCTCATTAGGATGGCCAGTCTATCATGCATCTGCCACTCATTATGCTGAAGATGGTTCATGAAGTTGATAATGTCATTACGGTCATCATCTAGAGCCTTGTCAAGATGATCCAAGGAAAAGTGATATTCCTCAAAACACTATCATTGTTAACATATGGAGGGATCTGAGTCATTGTGTGTAAGGTAGATAAGGTGTCAGGTCAATAGCCTCACCTAAGCCATGATTTTCCTGTGCACATTGCCCACCTCTTTGTCCCCTATCTCCCATGCCTCTTCTCACTCACCCTAGTGATGAGACCTAACCATCTGGACCACCAGCAGAAAGGTACCCACACTCCTCCAAACTTTGCACCCAAATTATATCCATTGCAGCAAGACTTCGTATCCACGAAAACATCCAAGGGTGCCATCTACCAATGCTTTGAACCACAAACACAATCCTAGTTAAATGCACATGAATTCTCCCCTATGGGTCACTTGGTTAAAAAAATGCTTGTAATCCACCACAGAGGCAATGAAATATCATTGACGATGGTATGCTATAGGGGTTCTCTCATGGCTGACACCAACTCTACTACTATCCAGACTAACCCCAAAAAATTTGTGCATGCATGACCCCAAGGAAAGGTAGCTTAAAGAGCCTAGCTAAACTAAAATTCAACTCAATTAATCCTAGGACAAGACCATTAAATTTCAAAACTCGCTCTACCTATACCAATACAAAAAGGGAATTTCACTACTAAGAATCAGAAAAGTTTCCAAGTCAAATAAATAAAAGGTTGTTCCCAAGTTTCCTTAGGAAAACTCCTCGGCCCACCAATAAAAAAACAGAACCCCAATGACCTGAAACTTACTCAGAGAATTTAAAATTCCAGTAGCATTTACTTGCAACCACCCTCCAAAAGAAATATTGACATGACCAAACTCTTCAAAACCAAGGGTGATAAGACTTAGAAATAGATTCAAGACCTCTTACCTCGCTCCATAATTTAAGAACCCAAAGCAGCATCAGAAAATCACCCAGTGTTCCTACAACAAATTTAAATGTATTCATGATTGATCGATGGTTAGCATGGCATTGTGTCCCTTGCATGGGCGGGGGGGGGGGGGGGGGGCCCACATCGTCGATCCAACATCTTATATGGAATGTCATGCTAAATCAATTATCAAAACAATCTATATTGGTTGTGAAATAAGGGGGGGTGATTAACTAAGCAAAGTGACTTGATGGGTGGGTCGGTCACCACCAATGTTGACGTGGGCTCACCCCATTTGATATCAAGTTCTAAAAGAGTTGCACAAAAATTCCTTTGTGGAGGGTTCACTACAATTAATTAACTTAAATTAAAAAATTGGTCACTTTAATTTTCCTCAAATAGATTTTTTGGCTACCTACTTGTGAGAAAAACCTTAATTGTTGGAAGCAAAAACAAGTTTATTAATTTTTTTTATTACATTTTATAATTTATAATTCATTTATTCTATGTAACTATATCATTGAATTATCAATGATATAAGAAAAAATATGGGGTTCAATGCCAGTAACAACTATACACTACTTTGGAAAAAAACACAAACTAAAATAAGAGCCCATAGTCGTCATCAATTATGGTAGATATATTCTAGTGACACCTTGAAATAATAAAAGATTGAGGGTACACCTATATTTGATTAAGTTTGTATCAATATCACAAATTGAAGTTTCAAACAAATATAACTTATACAAAATGAAGAGTAGAGAAGTGTGCGTCAAAGGAATTGTTTAAATAAGATAAAAGAATGCCATCTATTGAGGGGCCTCTTAGGCCTATGAGTGTCATCGTATATTATGTATTATGCAAATGTTTGTAATCTGTGTTAAATTTGTAAGGTAAATTAAATGAGTGGTTGGGAGCGAGTACAACTGCTCTAACCACATCTCTCATGTATAACTATACACTAAGTCTATTGGAAACATGGTTGAAATTCCTTCCCAAATATATTGTTCTTTGTGTATTCTTGCACTTGTGTTCTTGTTGATATCAAGATGTAGCCTATTTTTGCATATTGTATATTTATAACATCTAGCATCATTGCCTTCCTTGTTTGGTTGGGTAAGAACAACAACAAATGAAGGAGTGGATTGGACCTGCAAAGGAAAAAGTTTAGAAGAGTGAGCTCAGGAAAATTTGAACTTGCAAGAAGAAAAGTACAAAGAATATTAATCTAAAAATAAGTATATGTTTGATAAGATGTTTCTCAAGAAAAGTTTGCTGCTGAAAGTTCTTGTGAAAGCTAAAGATTGTTTAACATAAACATATTTTGCAATTCCTTTTTTAATAACATGCTTGTGGAGTGCAGATATTGCATATGAAATATTGATCCTATATGATCACAAATGTTGCTCTACTGAAGATATATATGTATAAGAAACTAAAATAATCTTATGTTAGCCTCGAGGATGAGTGTCCTGCTATACTATTAACAATATGTAGATGATGGTAGCAGAGTCCGAACTATAATTCGGTGGGGTCATGGTATGTCTGGTCAACATGTGGTATTCTTCTCCAAAGACCAACACCAAGATTATGAAATATTATATGTTTTTTTGATTGGATACAGATTTATATGAATATGTGTTGTCTAAGATTTAATGCCATGCCTTATACAAGAAGACATCTTTTCGAGTCGTTGACGTCTATTGAAAGACCATCGACTTGGAATTTTGTACCGCTAAAAAATTTTGTGATCTACTCCAACATTGAATTCATCAAACTTTCCTATACAATTAAAGTGAGGCCAATATTTGTTTCAATATATATATTTTGGTTGGTAGTTTGATAAAATCTATATTGACTGAGTCGACTAGTTGATTTGGTTGAATTTGTCAATTTAGTTGACCTTGTCGACTCAGTCGCTTGATCGACAAAGTCAATAGTGTGAGGATATAATTATTGTTCATCGACCCCGTCTACATGATGAATCATTGTAGACCATCAACCATTAAATCGACCATCGACTAAGGGATTTTGGATATGAATTAGAACTTAGAAACATGCATGTAATCTAGTGTAGACAACAAGGATATCAAATATAATATAATAAATGTTTTGTCATTGATGTGTGTTGCAGTATTGCAGATGTATTGTTGATTAGCATTGATGTCAACCTGGTAGCATGGATTGCAGGAGAATTGGTTAGCACTTGTATGTTTGGCTACAGGTGGCTTGTACTTGGTTAATGTGTTGCATTGGTTTTGACATGTATACTAGCATGGAAATGTGTAGATGGAATTGTGATTTGCAGGTGTTGCATACAAAGTTTGGGTAGAGGATGTCATGGTCCTCATGATCATGTTGTTGCATAGAGTTGGCTTGTGGTGATGTGTTTGGCTATGCATTGGTTATGCATATGATTTTTTAGTTATATAGTGTTACCAAGGATGGTTCCCATGGTATTTGGTATGGCGACTAAATGGTTTACATTAGTATTTGATTGAGAATGAGTAAAATATTACCATGGTACAAGTATTCTTGGTATTGGTATGTGTGTGTGGAGTAGGTTGGAAAGTGATATTATGTTGGTGCAAATAGTCTTGGTATTGACATAACCACAGTATTTTCCTGTGGTATTGTTTTGGAGATTACCATGGTATAGGTGTCCTCGGCATTGACATAGCCATGGTATTTTCCAGTGGTATTGGTTTTGATATTACCATGGTACATGTGTCTTTGGTATTGATATAACCAACACATTTTCCCATTGTATTGGTTTGGAGATTACCATGCTACAGGTGTCCTTGGTATTGATATAACCAGGTATTTTCCCGTGGTATTGGTTTGGATATTATCATGGTACATGTGTCCTTGGTATTTACATAATGAAGGTATTTTCCCATGGTATTGGTTTGGATATTACCATAGTACATGTGTCGTAGGTATTGGCATAACCATGGTATTTTCCTATGGTATTCACTTGGAGAATTGTTGAGGATATTTTGGCATTTACTTATGTGAAAAAAAAAATTGTTGTTGGTTGGTTGGTTTTATTTCATTGAGAGTGTGCAAGTATGTCACTGAGAGGGCATCAAGAGTGAGTAGAGATTGCAACAAGTGCTCACATTGTTTTGCATTGTTGTATCAGAGTGTTGTATGCAAAAATAAGATATATAAAGAAAGAAAGAAAGAAATTATTTTCACATCCACGAGGCTAAAGATAGCCTATGGGACATATTGCTTCTTCATCTACTTGATGTATTCAGACCTTTTTATGTGAAGCTTCAAAATAAATGCTTCCATTTCTGGACAAACCCCTCGCTAAATAGATTATCCCAAGAGCTAGCTGCTAGCATATCTGCATAGCTTTCCTTGTTGTCTTTGATGGCCTCACGTTCTAAAATGAAATGTTTTTCTGTTTCCACTTTTCTGGAAGAACAAAAAATGCATACTCTTTCCTCCCACATTTCCTTTTGCCTTTTCCAATGCCTTATTTCACAATGGAGTTTATGAGAATTAGTCCTTAACTGAGTAGAGAAATAGTAGCTTGTGGTTTGTTACAAAGTAGATTTTTAGTGTGAGGAGAAGAGAATAATTTCCCTCTTTCGAGAAATTCTTTTGATTCATATCTTGTGTGCATAATTATGATGCTGTTGGGTTTCTCATGATGCGCATATTGAGAACCCAGTTTGAAAATATATGAAATGTGGTTCACATGGAGGAAGTGAAGGCATGGACGCTTTAAAGTAGATAGTGATTCGTCATATGCAATGGAAGGAACAAATTCCTCCATCCAATCCATGTTGGATAGTCCAATGGGTGTTGGGCGAGGGTCATTGGTCATGGGTGCTTCTAGTGGATAGGTTTTCGTAGATCCGTGAGAGAAATAATATCCCTAATTGTTAGGTGCCATAATATTGTAATACAAGCCAAGTATTCTGGCTTATGGGTGTAATCTAATCCACATAAAATCTTGTCTGAAAAATTAACAGAAGAATTGAGAAGCACAACAACAATAGGGTGGTTTTCTCGCAAAAGGGTTTCCACCATAAATACTTGTGCCTTCATGTGTGCTTATTTGTGTTGATGCTTTCCATGGTTATTATACTTTTATTTTATTGTTGCTTTCATGTTTTGATAAGCCAATATTGTGGATGTGAATTACAAATTAATAATCTCACAAAAATATTTAAAATTTATATACAGGAAATCACTATTAATTCACCCCCCCACTAATCATCTAGCTTCCAAGAATTGGTATCAGAGCCAGTGCTCTTCAGTGAAGCTTGACTGATGGAGAGTAGATCATAGATCATGGCCAGAAGCAAGAGGAGGATGTCTCAAAAGACAAAGGGTTTGAAGAAGGAAAAGATTTAGTACATTGGAAAAGAAGCAACAAATTCCGAAATCTCGACGAAAACAATTGTAACACGAGGTATTATGTTGAAGGAATTTTTTAATTGTGACTCTAATGATTCTATTGAGTTACATAGTGGAGATGAGATGGATATTGATATTGTTAAGGATAAATATGAATCATAAATGGTTGTAATAAAATAATTAGTTGCTTAAGTAGAAAAACTAACCACTGCATGTAAAGATCATAAAAGACTTTTCCATATTTCCAGTGAGAAGGAAAATGGGCTAAGAGAAGAAATCAATGGATTCAAAATTCATCTTGAGGGGGGAAAGAAGATTGAGGAAGAAATGATAAAGAAATATAGAGAAAAGGAGGAGGAATGTGAGAGATTGGAAGCAAAAGTGGTTTCAATAAGGAGTAATTTAGAGGAGAAAACCACTTCCTCATCTATCAAGCCATATTTCTGCATGCACAAAGGAGAAGGCATTTTAATTGAAGCTACAAGTTTAACCGATGATAGTAGTTGCAAAATCAATAAGAAATTGAGCCATCAACACAACCAGCAATCAAAGAGGGAGCATAAGGAAGATAAGGTCAAGGTTATGCCAAGAAAAAAATCAAGATATTTTTCATCTATGAAATGCTTCAACTGCCATAAGCTAGGACATATTGCAACAAATTGTAGATCCATGCAGCAAGATAAGAAATGGTATAGAATATCCCATCAAGTAAACCAGCAAGGAATACAACCCACCTCATGAAGTTTAGCCAAAAATAGGTATAATGTTCATTTTTACAGTTATTTCTACTCATTCAATGATTTTGGCCACAAGGCTATTGAATGCAAGTTGCATGCAATGAGGAGTAAAAGAAAGATCAAGAGAATCAAATATTTTCCTCCATTTCTTTATCATATCAGATACTACATATGTGACAATCTTGGTCATATGGCCATGGATTACAAGACTCCAAGAAACTTAAGGCCACCTAATCAAGGAATGAATAATATGGAAAATAGGGCAAATATGAGGACAATAAAATATTTGCATGCAAGAGAGCATCCACTCAAAGTTTGGAGGAAGAAGGAGAAACGAGGACCAACAAGAAGAAGTTGAGGCTAGCATGGTCTCAGGTGGAGCTATGGTGCATCTTTTTTTGCATGTAAAATCATTTGTGTTTCCATAGCTAGTGAAGTGTGTGTGAATAGATCTAGCAGCTGAGGAGTTGTTTTTTATGCATATAGTTAGGATGTGATGTTGATCATGCTTATGATTTCACAATGATGGATTTTGTTTTTGCTACTAATGTTGTGCTTTCCAAAGTTGTTGTGATCATATTATGATAGAGGATATGTGATGTGAGCTTGAGCACAAATATCTCTTGATAAAATGTGATGGCACATGTTTAGGGGGAGCACCTTATATGCTTCCAATATTTCGATGGTTTTCATGGTTTCTTGGAGGAGTTTACTATATGTTCCATGCTATGTGCTTCTCTGACATGAGGTTGTTATAGGAGCTTGAAACTTAGTTGTGCATGGATTATATGTTGCTTACATGAGTTGATATACATCTTGGTTAGATGATATCATGCATTTGTTGGTGCCATGGAGATTAGTACGATGATGGTGCATGATGTTTATATTTATGAGAATGTTTTGTTGATATCATATTGTTGTTGCCACTACATCATTATATGCTTGTTGTTGCTGCTAGTTTAGTTTATATTATAGAGATTCATGCTACATATAGGATTATTGTTATTTCTATGTTTTTCCATATAGATCCGATATATTGGGCTGATTGGTGTGCTATATTTCTAATTCATGGTGCTACCATATTTTTTTTGGTTCATGATGATGTTGATACATGCTATTATTGGGCCACTATAAATTGTTGTGTGTTGGTGATTACTGTTGATGATATCTTGATTCCATGGTTGATGATTTGGAGAGGTTGATACATGTCTCTTATGTGATTTATATTGATATTATCTTGCTGCCATAAAGAGGACATGTTGTTGATCATATGCTCTATGTACTTGCATTGTAACATTGTACTAAACATGCATTGATGGGAGGATTTTATGATAGTTATAGTCTCATTTTTGTGTCATGCATAGAGTTTTGAGTCATGATTGGCATGTGTATAGTGAGTTATGAGAGTTATTCCAGCTATGTATGGGATGTTAGTAGTGTTGGTACAACCATGTATTTTATTAATTAGTCATGTACACTCTCATATTTATCATGGTGGGACATTATAGAATTATGCATGCATCGAGAGAGATTCATGTGATTCATGGTTCAACCATATATATAGGCTTATTGATGTCATTGTATAATCATGTATCATCTTTTATAACCATGTAATAAGTCTATGAATCCATGTACTCTATTGTGTATCATTTGGTCATAGTCATTGGTCCATGTGGAGTAGCCTCTTGCATATGGCAAGGAGGCATTGGAAGAATATATATATATATATATATATATCATTTTACATTTAGCAATGGATATGCTTACATTTAGTGGAGTATGGTTAGTCATGCTATTGTGACTCTGTCATCATGTATTTGCTGCCACCATCTTTTCCTCAGAGGATGTTATAGTTTCTCGTTGAGATAGGAGTGAGAGTTGTTGCTTCTAGATAGACATTGCTACTATTGATGTATGAGTTTTCTACTACTGGTTAGTACATTATGGAGAGGATGTATTTGCTATTGTTGTTTTAGAGTTGATTGCATATATGTTGCTACTGCGTTGATCAGAGTTGTTGCTACTAGTTGGTCACATTATGTTGTTGCTGCTATATGTTGGTGATTTGATCTTCTGCTACTATTATGATATGGACTATGTTGTTACTGCTTCATGAGAGAGAGCATGTGTTTCAGTTATTTTTGTTGCTACTTATTGTCATGTTTCCTTGGGAGTGAGAGAGATTATTGTTTATACTGATAGGAGACATATATTGCTACTCTAGTGTGTTGTTGATCAGGCATAACTTGTGTCCAAGGGGAGTATATTGCACATATTTTTATGTTATGTGGAGGATTTTTGTTTTTATTCTCATGTTTTAGTCCTGCATTCCATTATTCATCACCTACATATGATATCGAGTGGCTTTTTTGTGCTTTTGTTGATGGAGCTCATTAGATGGGTAGGAGGATATAACATTTTTACTTGACATGTTTAACACTTTTCCATTAATGTCAAAGGGGGAGAGAGTGAGGATATCATTTTTAGATGATAGTTTCAGATGGTTGGATCATATGTGGTTGCCATCAATGCCAAAGGGGGAGATCATTGGTATTGATGTGTGTTGCAGTGTTGCATATGTATTGTTGGTTGGCATTGATGTCAACCTGGTAGCAAGGGTTACAGGAGAATTGGCTATCACTTGTATATTTGGCTATAGTTGGCTTGTACTTGGTTGATGTGTTTCATTGGTTTTGACATGTATACTAGCATGGAGATGTGCATATGGATCTATGATTTTCACATGGTGCATAAAGAGTGTGAGCCAGGGATGCCATTGTCCTCATGATCATGTTGTTGTGATGATGTTGTTGCATATAGTTGGATGGAAATGAAGTTTTTTTCCATGCATTGGTTATGCATATGATTGTTTGGTTATATAGTTTTGCCAAGGATGGTTCCCATGGTATTTGGTATGGAAGCTAAATGGTTTACCTTGGTCATTGGTTGAGAATGAATAAAATATTACCATGGTACAAGTATTCTTGGTATTGGGATTACCATGGTATTGGTATGTGTGCATGGAGTAGGTTGGAATGTGATATTACCTTGGTGCAAATGGTCTTGATATTGACATAACCATGGTATTTTCCCATGGAATTTTTTTGGAGATTTACATGGTAAAGGTGTCCTTGGTATTGACATAGAAATGGTATTTTCTTGTGGTATTGGTTTGGAGATTACCATGGTACATTTGTCCTTGGTATTGACATAACCAAGGTATTTTCCCGTGTTATTGGTTTGGAGATTACCATGGTACAAGCATCATTGGTATTGACATAACCAATTTAGTTTCCCATGCCATTGGTTTGGAGATTACCATGGTACATGTGTCTTTGGTATTGACATAACCAAGGTATTTTTTCGTCATATTGGTTTGGATATTACCATTGTACACGTGTCCTTGGTATTGACATAACCAAAGTATTTTCCCGTGGTAATGGTTTGGAAATTACCATGGCACAGGTGTCCTAGGTATTGGCACAACCATGGTATTTTCATGTGGTATTCACTTGGAGAATTGCTGAGGATATTTTGGAATTTACTTATTTCAAAAGAAAAATTGTTGTTGGCTGGTTGGTTTTGTTCTATTGAGAATGTGAGAGTATGCCACTGAGAGGGCATTGAGAGTGAGTAGATATTGTAATGGTTCCTCACATAGTTTTTCAATGCTTTATTGGAGTGTTGTATGTAGAAATCAGAGATAGAATTGATAAGAAAATTCAGAATTTATGTGTTGCAAATGGCAAAGAATTGACATCTTGTGGTCGCAGTGTTGAGAGTAGAGTTTTGGTGTGAGAAGAAGAGAAGAATTTCCCTCCTCCAAGATTTTTTTTTTTATTCATATTTTGTGTCTAGAATGATGATGTTGGATTGCTCATGTAGAGAAGATTGAGAATCTAGTTTGAAAATATATGAAATGTGGTTTGCATGGAGGAAGTGAAGGTGTGGAGGCTTCAGAGTAGATAGTGATTCAACATATTCAAAAGAAGCAACATATTTCTCCATCCAATCAGTGTTGGATAGTCTAATGGGTGTTGGGCAAGGGTCATTGGTCATGGGTGCTTCTTGCGGACATATTTTCATAGATCCATGGTAGAAATAGTCTTCTCAATTGATAGGTGCCAACATAATTTAATACAAGACCAGTCTTTCAGCTTATGGGTGTAAGCTAATCCATGTAAAATATTGTTGAACAGACTAATAGAATTGAGCAGCACAACGACAACATGATGGTTTTTTGCCAAAAGGGTTTCCACCAGAGATACTTGTGTCTTCATGTGTTCTTATTTGTCCTGATGCTTTGCATGGTTATTATACTTTGTGCTTATTGCTTCTTTCATGTTTTGATAAGCTAATATTGTGGATGTGTTTTTCAAATTAATAATATGACAAAAATATCTAAAATTGATATATAGGCCATCACTACTGATTCACAACAACCCCCACCCCCCCCCCACCACCCCCAACACACCTCCCTCAGTAATGATCTAGTTTCCAACATACATTATAAAAGCTAATTAGCTATCTAGTAAACATAACCATGATGTAATGATTTGTGGAAAAACCATGATGCCATGCCATGTTTATTATTACCATTTTCTATTTTTAATAAGGACTAAGGTTACTTGAGTTGAATAATTGAAAGATCTTATTTACATAATTTGATTTTCTACACACAAAATACATAAACCATTCATTATACTCCATTTTACATACCACATACAAGGACTTATAAATTGCTAGAGAAGACTTTCAAAGTTGTAATTGAATAACCCTAAAGTTATCAAAGTTATACACTAGTGGCCTTTGATATGGTAACTCACTAGAAACCACTTGGGGATGGGGTATATCTTCTAATAACTTATTAATAGTTTCTAATTCAAATTAGAGGAAGGTATGAATGTAGGTTTCTTTTATTCGGTTAAGAGATTTTTTTTGGGGGATGGAAAAGGGAGAATAAATCAAGCTTAAACAATATTAATTAAGAAAGTTGAAGATTTGCACACTAAAGAACCTAAAGTGAATATAAATTAGATATTTTATAATGGAATCGATTATGTCATATTTCATGTGAGAGGTCTCTGATGTATCAAAATCATTTTCAAAATATCACAATGGACATGGAGTCATCATTAACATTTCTAAATACTAGAGGTAAGACCATAACCATAAAAAGCAGTTCAATTGATTTTAGAATCAATTATAACATAATAAGAAATATAAGGATGTTTT